>JALBUQ010000210.1:0-27829 GCA_024364755.1 Pseudohyphozyma bogoriensis
CTCGAGAGTCACGGCGTAGGACGCCCTATGTGCCTTTTCGCTTATTCCTTCCAAATCTGCTCTGAGCCACCCTCAGAGTTGCTTGAACCTTGGACCTGCTTCAACTGGCCAAAAATCGGTGTTCCTCCGTCTATACTCAGTCGCGACGGCAACACGTCGCCTCGCTTCAACCAGACTCATCATTCGCCTGCGTGTCTCTGCCATCGAGCGTCCCGCTTTTCACCGAGGTGCAAACCTTTTTATTTCACGACTGTTTGAGAGGCAAACCAAGATGAGTTGCAGCCCGGCATGCTCCCGTGCTTTTGGAGCACACAAGGGAGGCACTGCACCCGATGCCAGGTCCGCACCGTGTTGGGCGAATGTAGGAGATGAGCACTGTTCGCACCCAAGCTCGGGTCAACTTTGGCAGGATGGTCAAGAGTGGCTCTCGAGAAGGCCTACGATATGACGAGAAAAAAAGAAACAGAAAGACTTGGTCCGATTTCCCTGGCCAGCTTGGGCAGAGAGAGCTCGGCAGGGGCCGGCGCGATCGCAATCGCCAGAGAGTGCCTCTCACGGAGCTCTCCGTCCCCTTCGCTCCTGAGTTGCCCTCTCGTTCCCAGGACCATCTCCTAAGAGATGTTTTGTTATCAAGCTGTCTACTTGGGTAGCCCCTGACTTTCTTGCCTGCGATCCAAATTAGCGAGGAACCTTAACTCTTCCCTCCGACGACATTCGTCGACTCTGCGCGACGTCTCCTTCGTCGAGGTGTCGGTGCGTACGAAGGCGAGCGGAGATCTTTCGTGCCATGAAGGGGATCGGCTGCTGCTCGATCTCCAGCCCACCCGGCCTTGCCGAGCGTCCGCAGAGGGTGAGGAACCCCCCAGAGAGCTCCAGAAAGTTTACGAGCTAGAGCCCGCAAGCACGACCATCACTCAACATGCCGAGCAACTCTCGCTCGGCTCGGTTATCGTGCTCCCCACTTCTCTCCCTCTCTCTTTCTCAAGCACCTCTCTTTCAAAAGAGCGGGGCCTTTGAGGCCCTTTGCTCGCCGCGCTTTGCTTCGTCTTCGATGGGCAAGAACGGGTCGATCCGCCGACTGGTGCTCAAAGGTGCGTCCACGTGTACGGCTGTACTCCTCTGCGGACATAACTGGGAACCCAACCACCTCCTCTACTGACACCTGCATTCCCACCTCCTCTCACCTACACACCCCTCCTACCCCCTTACTCCTTCTATATCACCAATGATCCATTTCTCCAGCCAACGCGCACAAAATCTCCGACACGCCGCCCAACCTCTCGCGCCCTTTCCAGACGTCCACTTCTCCATTCCGAGCTCGCCCTTCCCTCTCTTACAAACGCGAGCATTCCTTCCAAGTTCGTCTGTCTCCCATTCTTCCTTTCCTTCCTCTCCCCAGCTGAACCTGTACACCCCCCGGATAGTTCGCGGTGATGCTCGCGATGTGCTTGAGCGAGGACCGCGACGCGTTCGAAGAGGAATGGACGCAGCTAGGGATCAGCCAGAGGCTCATCCAGCACCCCAACATGCGAGACGACGAGAGGGATGGTCAGTCTTCCGTTTTCCCGCCTTGTTTATCGAGAGAGTGCACGAAGAGGGGGTTCAAAGCAAGGTTTGGAGCTAACGCAAGGCATGTGGGGTCGCTTGTTTTTGTTTGTGTACAGTGCTCACGAGGGATATCGACCGCTACGGACCACTACGGGAACTGATAGAAGAGATCGAGAGGGACGCAAAGACTTGGGAGGCGGTTCTGCTCGGAGTGCTGGAAGGGGGGAGGAGGAGGGCCGCGAAAGATGCGGTGGAGCACGGCGCGATGCGGCAGATTATGCATGGGTGTGGTGCTGGGGCTGGGATCGAGGCGTGAGGTTGTGATGTGAATATGGGTGAAGACGGGTTATTGTGATTATTGTATACGTTAAATGGTCTATAGGGTGCACTGGTGAGGAAACCAACCGCTTTTGTGAAACTCGGGAAGTGTCATCGTCATACTCCGGAACTCTCTCTCGTGAGTTGTGAGCAGTCTACGGTAAAGCAAACAATTACAACGCAATGGAAAACGTCTAATACAGAAGAAAGAAAAAAACATGCTCCACCACCTCCCGCTTTAAATCGCACCCGCATCCGCATCCGCATCCCACCCCAGCCAACCGCGCACCAGGCGAAGCCTTATACGAGCAAGACGGCGTTGCAAGTTCCGTCCAGCTCGGGGTTGTTGGTGATCTGGGCGTACTTGCCCCAGACGACCTTGCCGCCCGTGGTGACGAGACCGAGTTCCGACACGTTGACCTCGATGATGGTTCCCTTGGTCATGACACCGAGTTGCGTGTACTGTTGCCAAACGTGGTCAGCTTTCTTGCTCTTCCGAAAAAGCAAAGAGGGAAAGATGAACTTACCATAGGAGACTGGGGGTTCTTTTTGACGCCGATGATGGGAAGCTGGAACGTCGCCTTGAGCTCGGCTGTGAGGACAAGAGAGGTGAGCTACGGTGTCAGTGTACGGGAAAGGAGAACGCACGGTGGGTGACGTTGGCCTTCTTCATACGAAGTGCTGTTGGTCGAATGAATCGCTCGAGCTTTGGTGGCTTTCGTGTAAAGTCCTGCGAGACGAGACGGGCTTCAGGTCAGCAACCGCGTACCCACCTTCCCACACCGACGCAACCGCTCAACGCACCTCTCCCACAAACGTCGCCTTTGTGACCATCCTCTTCCATCCCTTCCTCTTCGTCTTGCCCGTCTTGACGACCTTGAACATCTCGTCCTCTGCGATTCCCCTGACCTTGGGCAACGGGACCGCAAACTTGCCCGCCTTCTCCTTCCTCTTCTGCTTCACGGCCGAGCTCAACGCCTTGGCATCGTTCTGCCCCTCCCTGTCGAGGAGGTAGGTGGGCAGAGCGCCCTCGGGGAGAGCGGCCGCGTCCTTGGACTTGACGTCGCGCTCCTCGTGCGCCTTGATCGTCTTCTTCATCGCGACCTTCTCGGCGTAGCGGCGGGCGTGGAGCAGCTTCGCGCGGTGGCCGTGCAACGTCTGAGCTTCCATCGAGTTCTTGTGCGCCTCTCGGGCCGTGCGCTTGCGCTTGCGCTCCTCATGGTCGAGTCGCCGTCCGTTGCGCTGCAGGTGCGAGGTGGCGTAAGCTCCTGCTGGCTCTCGTTCGATGGGAGCAAAAGGCCGTCAAAGCGAGGACTGACCTTGATCGCCTGTTCGATGTAATCTCCCTGTGCCATCCTGTCGTAACTCTACTAAAAGTCGTGCAAGGTGTGAGCAGAAGCGCAACCCAGCGACCGCTCTCGAGATTTTTTGCCTGAGTGTGCCCACCCGCCCAAGTTTTGCGATCCAAGCTCAGCCCTCCTGGCCCTCCTTCGCCGTCCGGGCTCACTGCCTCTGGGCTGCTCATTTCTACACACAATCTCCAAAGCATGACATTCGTGCCAAAAGTCGGTTCCTCCACCCACCCTCGTCCCGCGCTCTTCCCTAACCCACTTCCCTGCTCCGCACCCACAGCTCAAAGTCAAGCCCCGGCGCACGGCACACATCCAGCCCTGCGCGCTCGAGCTCACCGCCATGCTCGGCTGCTGGGCCAGCTCGGGCGACCTCATGAGCTCAGCGGCATGCAAGGAGAGCGCGAAAAAGTTGCACGAGTGCATGTCCAAGCCTGTGAGTTTTGGCGCGCGTTGAAGCGGGAGGAGCGGAGGGAAGCTGACCGGTTGGGATGGGGGCGCGAGCAGGGACCGAAAGGCAAGCCGAGAGTACCGACGATCAACTACCACCTCTCGCGACTGTAACTCTCAACTCATTTGTGCGACCATTTTGTACCAACACTTTTTGCGGACGAGGCGACGCGCGGGGGGATGGGCGGCAGAGGGAGGATTCGGACCAAGGGAAAGGGGTACCAACTCTCTCTATCTCGTCGAAGTGTTCGCGAGTAAGAGGAAGGAATAGAAACAGGGAACCACTATTCACCATTTCCACGTCTCACACTACCGCCAAGCCCGCCATCACGGCCCTCTCGACACACGCAACCACGGCCTGCACATCCCTCACTCTCGACCACTCTTCCTCGCTCTCCTCGCTCGCCCGCTTCCTCTCCTCCAAGTAATTCGCCGCCGCCGTGTTCCGCTCCTTGATCCAGTGATCCCGCTCTTCTGCTTCGATTGCTGAGGACGCTTGAACGCCATACAGACGCGCGAGGAGCGACAGCAGTCGGAGAGAATCGACGCTGCTCCCGAGCTCGTAGAAAGCTGTCTCAGCAAAAACGCTCAGCCTCCTCCTCAAACTCAGAGAAAAGACGGAACTCACTCTCATAAGCGCTCTTCACCAACTCCCTCGCCTCATCGATCCCCTCACCACCCTCCTTCCCCTTCCCCTCCTGGACCCCCGCGACAATCAACACCGCCCTCGCTTTACTCTCCCTCGCCCTAGCGAGCACCTCCCGATCCCTCCTTCCCACTCTCAAGAAACTACTCCAGTCCGCTTCGAGCTCTCTTAGGCTCCTCTTCGCTTCGTCGACGGTCGGGGAAACGGCGAGTCGACAGTCGACGAGCTTGCAGACGCAGAAGAGACGGAGGCGTTCGGACGAGGAGAGGGTCGCGCGATGGAGCGCTTGGAGGAGGAGTGGGAGTGCAGAAACAGGTTGGGAGTCGGCCTTCCATTTGACAGAAGGAACGTCAGCTTGATGCGATGAGCAAGAGAGGGAGACGAACGCACCAAGTGCTTGCAGCCCTCGTCGAACAGCTCTTCGACGTTCTTGACTTCCTCGTCGACCGTGAACCCTTTGACGGTCCAGTGATTTGCCGGGGGCGGTGCGACTTTCTTAACAAAATCCACAACCGACTTTGCTCCCCTAGTCTCCTCTTCCACGTCAGCTCCCATCAAAACCGAAAACAAGCGACGACGCACCGAACCTCCGCTCTCCTCATCACCACGTCCCAAACGCAAGTCTCCCACGTTCTAAACTCGAGCACGCCCATCTGCTTTCTCTTCCCTCTCGAATCTACAGCTTTCAGCAACAGCTGGAGCGCGTCGTCGAACCGATGCGTTTGGGTCAACTGCGCGTCGAATTGAAGCGAATGAGCGACGTGCAGGGGAGGAAGGAGGAGAGGGAGACAGACCTTGTTGGCTCGACGGGCGAGCAAGGGAAGACGGAAGGACCAGTTGATGACATGCATGTCTGTTGCATCCAGTGCGATCCGTTCCCTCAACGTCGACAGCTCCACCGAGCCTGTCACCGGCGCGCACCAAGAACCACGTCAGCATCGAGTGGTCTCGCAGTCGGCTTCACCACTCTCGTTCACCAACAAGGTGGTAACAGCATCTGCTTACCCAGTTCCTCCCACAGCAGCCCAGCAGTGATATGCCACACCGGCTCGAACCCTCTGTCGTTCCACGTCGTCAACCTCGACACTTTGTCCTTCGAAAGGTTGTTGTTTGACGGCGTCTGGTACAGCGCTCTTGAGGTATACAGAAGCGTGACGAGGGATGGTGCCGGAAAGGCCTGGAGTAGAAAGGGAGAGTGAGCTAGTTGGGGGGAAAGGGGGGGAACGAAGGACGACGAACGAGAGAAGTGGCTTGCTTGATCTCCCAGAGTACGTCGGTCGGTGAAAGCCGACCTTCACCTAGAGAGAGATCCCATGATTCTGTAGAGGTCGATGGGATGGATGTGGAGAGTCCGGCGAGTTCAAGGCGTTTGGCGAGACTGGAAGAAGTGTCGGGAGGGGAGAAGTCAGTGACGTGTCTCAAATCGGTAGAGCTTCAGAGAGTGATGGAGCGGACCTCGAGCAAGCGATGAGACACCTAGCATCTCCTACTCTCCGAGCAACTTGGACCGCTTCTGTCAACGCCTGTAGTGCATCAAGGTTCACAGCCCACGTCAGCACCTGGGGGTTCGTCCTCCGCGCGCGCCAAGCAAGCAAGCCAGGAAACATACATCACGAGCAGCCTGCAAGCCTCCCATCTCGTACTCCAAGAAAGCAGCGTTGAGCAGCGCGTACTGCGTTTTGTTTTGTCTGCAAGCCAGGTGTGAACGTTAGCAGGGACAAGGGAAAGGGGCGGGGGAGGGACGAAGGGAACGCACATGGACGGCATCTCGTCAAAGTCGTAGTAGCTCATCGCGTCCCTCATCATCTGGTAATCTTGTCCTAAACGGGCTTTGCGATACCTATTTCATGCGAGAGGAAGAAGCTGTCAGCATCCACCGCACGCGTCCATCCCAGTGGCGCCCTTCCTTCCTCCAATCCTCGACCCAACCAGCGAATTCCTCAAGCAAAAAAGAGCAGAACTCACAAATCCCCAGTCTTGATCCTCTTACTCTTGCTATCCAACTCGACCCAAGTCCCCTCGCACCACTTTTCGAACCAGGTCCACCAGTGAACAGCGGCATCGAACGAGAGTTTGGCGAACGAGAGGAGGCTGCGACGGACGTAGAGCGCTGATGGGGAGGTTCGGTAAAGTCGTGTTGGAGTGATAGAGTTCTGTGATGGTAGAGGGTTAGTGAGTGCACTACGGACTAGGGAAGGAGGGAGGGACCTCGTCCTCGTCTGAGAGAGGGTAGAGACCTCGGAGGTCTGGCAGGCGGGAGGAAGGTTAGCGCCTGGAATGATGAGAGAAGCAGAGTGCAGACTCACCAGTAAGCCACCCATGGGCGACATCGAGTCCTCCTTTGAGCAACAACGCGACCTGACCACCGATTCATCTGTCAACAAACGCGCGCGTTCGTCCTCCTCCTCCCCGCCCGCCTCCCAGCAACTCACATGTTCCTGCAACTCTCTCGCCGTCTTCTGAGACGCGACACTAGCCCCATCATTAGCGACGATCCGTGCAACGCACGCGTGCAAGCTCTTTGGCCGGTCGTCCTCGTAGATGGACGTCAGCACGAGCTCGAGCAGGCTGTCGTGCGGAGATTCGAGCGAAGTGAGGTGCAGGACGAGGAAGAGTGTCGCGAGCGAGGACGGGTGCAATGGTGCGAGACTGTGCGGTTGCGACATGCCGCCCGCTGGGGTCGTGTGTGTTTGGTCCGGACAAGCGAGCGCGAAGGAGGCCAGAGGCAGAAAGTCCGGTCCCAGCTGCTTGTTGGCTGGAGGACGGCCGGCACGAGCACGAACTTCTGTTAATCAGTTTTACGCAAATAGCAGTATGCATTCATCGAGTGCAGAATTCTGCCTCAGTACAGATGCAACAGGTGAAGCACCACGTGGCGCACCCAGTTCAAGCACGGGGCTCCTCGGCTCTTTTTCCTACACCGTCCATCGGGGCACAGCTAGTGTCAAACTTTATCTTTGAAAGTATGGATCGTTTTTCTTCCATCAAAGCCGACAGAAGAACGGTGCTCACACTGCACCGTCGATGAAGAGTCCATCAACCTCGCTGGACAGGGGTCGTCCAAAGTGGCGACCTCTCACTCACCTTCTCAAAGGTAGGTCTCAGGTGTTTCATCTACAGTGAACTGACTAGGATGATGGTAACTTGCAGTGTGAGGTAGCTTTGGATAGTTGTATCGCACTGATGTGGCCAACGTTCGGGGAGCTGGATGGTCCAGGTCAGCGGAGAGAACAACGGAGAGAACCAATATCAAAGAGCTTGGAGCTCACTATATGGCTCAAACCATCGTTGATAGAAGGGTCGAGGATCGGGCGGGGGAGTCGCGCCACACTGCGCTCGAGCGGCGTCGACTTTCTTTGCGAATCGAGTCCATAACGCTGCCATCACGGAACGATACGTTAGCAAGAGAGGAAAGAGCATGCATAAAATTCTCACTTTGATCCCAGAGAACAGTAGACATCAGAGCAAGCAGAATTTGGATCTGTCGGTGTTCTTCGTCGCTCCGGTGATGACGCCTCTCCTCGTAAAGCTTGTAGACGGGGACAGCGTCGAAGAATTCGGTACTTGAGGTCACCTGAGTCACCAAATCAGTCTTTGTCGAGAGGAGGCCGACCACGAACGCGACCGCTGGTGCCCAAATCGTAAGCCGGAGGATGGGGAGGTGCTCGTTGATGTATCGCTCGACTGAGCGCTGTGCGCCCTCGAGGTCGTCGTCGTCTACTTCGGCGGGTGGGAGCCACTTCAAGGCACAATACTGCTCGACTAGTTGGCAGACTTGAGGAGCAGAGGCTCTTGGAATGACGACGGGATGCTCCCACGCTACTAGAGGAAAGTAGGGGAACGGAGGCGACAGCTCAGGGAGGTGGGGGCCGTCTATAGCGAATCCGTCGCCTTGAAGTTCAGCAGTCGTGTAATATATCGTGAGGTCTTTCGGTGCTGCCATCGCGAGTGATGCGAGGCGAGAGATTCATGCGAGTGGTGCGTCGGAGGTCAAGCGAGCTCGCGATTGTTTGGTTCCAAGTCGCTCAGGCTGGCGTTGGGCTCCGACCACGACCGTCGTTGCCCTTCCTCGCACAACGACAACGATCTTCATATCTGGAAAGCTTCTTACGAATAGCAGAAGCATCACCAGCGCCGTCCGAGCTGTCAGGATCGCTCGACGCCCTCCCGGGCGACGTGTGGAGCGGCTCGCACTCGAGCAAGGGTCTGGGCTATGAGGCCTCCTCTCGAGCACTTTGCACTCAGAGCAAGCTCAATTGATTCCATTTCAGTCCTACTAGGAGAGCGATTTCACCCCGCCATCGCACCCTAAACCAACTCGTGCCTCCTCGCTGTTTTCGGCCGATAAATAGAGATCTTGTCAAACCTCTAGGGAAAAGAGAAAGGCGGGATGATTGTAGAAACAGCTCTACTAAGTAAGAGAATGAACCGACGCATAAAGCGACAGGGAAGGTGTCGTGTAAGGTCCAAGGCGACTCGTGCCCGCACAAAGCGCACTGACGTGTTAACTCAGTGGTTGCCTGATCACCTGCTCGCTTTTCTTGGTACTGGCTGTACTTTTGACCGATCAAATTCTCACTCCTTGAAGTACCAGAGGCACAAAGATCGCAGCTTCAGGTGCCACGTCGACTTCTAGGCTCACTGCAGACAGTCCTTGCCTAGGCGGCGCGCGCGCAGGCTTCGAGACTTCGCGCTCTACCAGTGGTTGGCTTTGCTTCCTTCCTCCTGCTTCCTCATCTTGGCCGCACTTATCTCACCGACGAACAACTTTCAGCCCAACTTTTATGTTTTATCTTGTTTGGTTTCGCTGAGCGAGCAGGGCACGCAGAACGTCGGCTCACGCTCCACCCTCGAAGCGCTCTCGTCGTCGTACGGACGAGAGAGTTCGGCGGTCAAAATTGGCCTCGTTTGTGCAGCCGCCAATAGATTCCATAATAATCTTTTTGGTGAAGGTTCTTGTCGGTAGAGACGTTGATTACGACCGAGAAACGCGACCGAGACCGACGACGAAGCGTCGACCGAGCTCGCTGGGCAGGGGTCGTCCAAAGTGGCGAACTCTCGTCCTTCGGCCCAACTTGACAACGTCGCAAACGGTCTCAGACTCATCAAAATCATTTCATGGTTCAAGTTTGGCTACAATAACGACAGTCGCCACGAGTCTGAACGATGGCGACGACAGCAGCTATGCAGCTGCAAGGCGGGTGGATCACAACTTCGCGCGCTTGCGAAAGCACTCTCAGTGCTTTTTCGGCGTTTCTGAATGCGTTGAAGGTCTAACTGTCTCGAAACGCTATGGAGCTAAAACTGATGAGTCTTCTGGACTCGCCAAAAGGTGGTGCCACTTTGGTGTGGAAGCGGCGGCGCGATGGTGGGCTTCGACGACGTTCGCACGGTCTAAAGAATGCCCATTTCAGAAGAGCCTGCGTTCTCCGCTTCGGAATAGCCTCAAATCGACTGCTTTGTGTGCTCGATCGCAAGCAGAGCAGAAGGATTGGAGCCGCGTGAGCAACTTTCGGCTGAAGTGAGCCCCGACGTGGCTGCTCGTTCGTGCGGCAAAAAAAGCACTTTTTTGTTGGACCAGGAGCTTGGCTGACATATATCGCTAGTTCTTGTGAACACACGTCGTTCTCGGACCTTAAGAGCTTCGCAGAACGTCGTCAATGCGTTTCACGTTGCTCAGGCAGCGTTGTCTCAATCTTGTTCTCGCGACCTTCTCGTAGCTCATGTTAGTGGCAAGACTAGTTTTCTGCACCGCTGATCTCCGTTACAGCTTGTTCATGTCTTTGCACAAGCCTTTACTGGACCTTACGCGGTGCGGTAGACGATGCCTAGAGCCATCACGTCTTGAACGCACCTCCTTCAACTTAAAGCTCAACAGCGGGTTGAAGCCCTGCAGTATGTTCTGTTTCTTGAGTTTCTCGCTCATCGTCCTCGCTGCAAGGGATGGGGCTCAGCAGGCGTTCAGAAGGATGCGCCTCTCGAAAATGACGTGGCTCGATGAGCCTCGTCTTTTTTGACACTAGTCTCAAAGTACGCCACTTTAAGCCTTAATTTTGCGTCCGTGCATCTTGGAAGTCGCCATTTCTGCTTTTGCGCCGGCAGTCTTAAAGAAGAATGCGACCTTGGCCCCCCTCTTCGTGGCGGAACGCAGCGGAGGCGAGGCCGAGCTCCTTCCTTTTGATCCGCTCATACTCGCAACTCGCACGGCTTCTCTTCTTACCACTTCGTCTCCGACTTTTTTAAATGCTTTTAGACTGGATGCGCGTTTCACCCAGAGGCCTCCGCCTTCTCCTCGCTCAGCACACCTTCCGACGGAGGGCTCCTGGAAGCGACAGCTGACGAGGCGGATGGGCTCATGGTTGAGGGGGCCTCAAGAAGCGTGATTATGGTGCGTGGTTCGCACCCTTTTTTGAGCTCAAGAGTTGGACGGTGGTGAGTGCGTGGGAGGAGCTGAGACGGAGAGACGGCTGAGACACGCCAGCCATGCGACGCTGTTGGGCACTCTCACGAGCGGTCTTGGCCTCGCCACCGGAGGGCACGTTTCTGGTCAGAATGATTTGAGCTGTTTTTCAGTAATCAAGGGCCTGAAGGGTCGTTGGAGCGCAATGTAGCGGGCATTCGGACGTGCGCAAAGCTGATGCGCCAAGTTTCTGCGTCGGCGGGAGCGTGCGAGTAGTCGTGCACTTCCGTTGATTGGGCCGGAAACTTTCTTTATTGTGCTCACTGAAGAATGAAGCTGGAATGTTTGGAGGTGGGATGCTGGAGCTGACTCGAGCAACGCTGAAGAAAGGCTGAGGACGTTGACGTCCTCTCATTCTTCACATGTTCACTTGATCGACTCAACTTCGACTTTTTTGATCTTGGACGTATTGCTGAATGTTTGACCTTTACAGCGCTCGCGTACAGATACTCTTGGTGAGAGGATTTTGCGCGACACGTGGTTCCTCGCAGGTCTTTCAAGTTGATGCGTCCGGATGGGACTTTGGAGCCGGAACGTATGTCGCGATCGTTGACACTGGCAGGAGTGGAGGAGCTTGCTAGTGAGCCTTTTTCGATCTGCCTTCATTTAGACGATGCTTGACTTGACGGCGACTCGTTTGGGCAGGAGTGGATGCGTGCGGTTACGACAGAAGCGGTTCGGGATGCGGGGCGTCACTTCGTAAACTTCGGTAGAGTCTTTTAGCTAATGAAGTTTTCGATTAACTATCCTGAGTCCAAGCACGTATCGCCTACCACACGAAGCTCAACTCCTGCTCGCACTTGGCCGAGTCGTCGCCGCGGCTCTGGCGCTCCGTGTGGATGGCTCGGACACGTCGGCAGTGACTTACAGCGTTTCTAGAGTGGGCTGGGGTATAATAAAAGCTTCGCCTAAAGCTTGAATGCTGAGTCTACAGCCACCTCCCTTGCAGGCTGCAGCGCGCAATGTCGACACCCAGACCCGGTCGTGGGACGCCTGTCACTGATGTCCCGAAGTTCAACGTACGCTCGCCCCTGAGCTCTGCCCACAAGCTTCAGAGCACGCAAAAATGGCGAACGTTCTTGTCCACGGCATCGCTAGGGTCGTCGGCCCATTCGTCCTCCCAGTCCTCCGCCCTCTCGTCGGCCAGATCCTTGCTGACCAGCAGGAGGCCCTCTACGCTCCTCTCATCGACGCTCCTCTTCACAACGCTCCTCCTCCTCCCGTCGGCGCTCCTCAGGTCGACGCTCGTCAGGTCGATGCTCGTCAAGTCGATGCTCATCAGGTCGACCTTCCTCAAGACTTGTCGCACCGTCCATTGAGCGCCAACAACGTCGGCAACGATGCTCTAGCGGCGGAGGATCCACCCGAGCGCCCTCTTGAAGACGCACCAACGGGCAGCGGTGAAGGATCGCTCGAGCTCGACATGAAGGTCCAGCAGGTCGTTAACGAAAGGGTCGAAGACGTTGTCAACGCGAGGGTCGAGTCGGTGGTGGCCGCCAGACTCGCTGGTGCTCCCTCTCCGATCGAGCAGCAGCGTATGACCAACCTTCTACTTTGCTTTGTTATCATCTTCCTTGTGTGTTCTCCGCATACCCACATCCCTGCTACTGTTGACTTATCATGAGAACACAGAGTCAAGTCCACGCGCTTCGTGCTGAAGTCACGTCCCTTGCCGATCGAGAGCGTTTTCTGATCCTTCAGCCTGTGCTTAATCGCATCGTCACCTAACCGTCTGAGCACTTAGGTGCCTCCTCCACCCTCTGGCAACCTCCCACCCGACACCAGCCGCCTCGTGCGTACCTTTGTCGACGCCGTCAGCGAGTCGATGGTCCTTCACAAGTGGACCGAGGACGAGCTCAAGGATAAGGTCGCCAAGGTGTATCCCAGGTTTGGGATGACGAACCTTGCCCCTTTCGAGATCAAACACCTCGAAGAACTCGTTCGGGACAACCTGCGCGAGTTGGAGAAGCACGACGATGAGAAGTGGGCGTTGAAGTGTTGCCGCCTCAGCCTCGTCATCCTGTTTTTTGAGGCATTCAGGCAGATGCTTAACCTCCCCGTTCTCGGCATCGTCAACTTTGAACCTTTGGGACCCGTCTTGCTCAGCGTATGGTGCAGCCTCACCCTCGTCGCTACACACACTCTCGAGCTTAACCCTTGGTCTGGCGAGAAGTTGGATCGTCGTTGGAGGCCTTACTTCCTTGGCTTGCGGGTCTCACTTTGCATTTACGGGTGAGCAGTCTGTATTAGTTGCACAGCTGACCGTCTTGCTGACCCTTCGGTCCCGCAGTGCTGCTCTCTTCGGATGGTGGACGTACTTCAGGACGCAGCACACGTAAGGATGGCGCGGAGGATGTAAGGGGTAGTTTTTGGCCCAAAATGAAGTTTCAGTTGCTAGGGAATTGATACTTGTCAGAGTAAGAGAGGGAAAAACACTGCAGAGGCTGAGAACAATACAACAACGCGTTTCATTCTGCTTTCTACAGACACTCCCGCACGCACACCACCGAACCCGTACAAACAACTGCTCAAATACGTGTCTCTGGCACCGGTTCCCTGGCATACTGATTTTGAGGATGGTAGCTTGCCACCTGAGGAAGTTTTGGGGTGCCCTCACGCATTGACGTAGCAAGGGTCGGCGGATCTGCACGAAGCAAGCGTGAGCACACAAACCCCCCCATCTTGGAGGATAAAAACGTACCAAAGAACATCTTCTGCCAAAACGGCCGGCCATCTGCGACCTGACGGCGGGTGTCGCGGGTTGAGCTCGACGCGTCCAACTCGTCCAGCTCGCGAGCGAATCCGTGCCATTCTGCTGTAGGGAGCGCATCAGAGAGTTGGCAATGCTGCATTAAGTAGAGCGAAGAGGCACCTTTCTGCCGGCACACCACCATGCAGAGCGTCATCAACACCTGAACTTGCCGACGCTCCTCGTCACCTAGCGAGAACGCCGTCTCGTACAGCTCTTGCAACGGCGTCCAGAGAAAGTTCCCTTCCATGCTCACACGCATAGCAAGATCCACGTCTCCGGACATCATGCTGACGGCATAGGCGACTGCTGGAGCGAAGATTGTGAGGCGGAGGATCGGGAGGTGCTCGGTGATGAATTGCTCGACCGAGATTCTCGCGGCGATCAGGTCGAGGTCGGGTGAGAGGGGCGGGGGAGCAATACTCTTGATCTCCTGGTACTGGTCAACGAGCTGACAGAGCTGAGGTGCAGAAGCAGCGGAAATGACGACGGGGAACTCGAACGCGGCTTGGGGCATGGAGGGCGAGAGCGCGGGGATGTAGGGCCCATTCGAGAAGAGTCTGGCCTCCTGGAGCTCTGAAGTCGTGTAATATATAGTGAGATCCTTCGGTGCTGCCATCGCGAGTGATGCGAGGCGAGAGAGTGATGCGAGTTGTGCGTCGGAGGTCAACGATTGTTTTGGCTCGAAATCGCCCACGCTGGGGTTGAGCTTCAACCACGACCGTCGCTCCGCTTCCTCGCACAACGACCACGATTTTTCCGTCTAGAAAACTTCTTACGAATAGCAGAAGCACCGCCAGCGCCGTCCAAGCTGTCAGGGTCGCTCGACACTTTCCTCGGCAAGATGTGGAGCGGCTCGCCAGCTCGACAAGGCAGAGAGCTCAGAACGCACCTGTCGAGCGCTTTAGACTCTAGATCTACAGAGATACTCAGATGCTGACTTCACTCCGCCATCGCGTCCTCCCACAGCTCGTGCTTTCTCGCTGACTTCGGCCGAATGGTGCGTCTTCCTTTGGAGGAGCGACGCGAGCTCGGAAGAGCATCGAGGGGCGCAAGCTGACCATTTACGAATTCATCCACTACGTCTCACAGCTCCCACATTCTACGAGCCCGCCATACAGCTCGGCCCGACCGCCCTACGCCGCACGCTCCTCTCGCTCGAGATCTCGTCCAAGCACCTCGCGTGCCGACCGTTCTTTCGACGGATAGCATCGTAAATGATCACATGCTATACTGTAGCGGTTTCTAAGCTGTGGGGAGAGCTTCAGGCGCTTGCGACGAGGATCAAGAGTCACGAGTTTGTCGTCGAGGCGTCGTACGAGTGGCAGCAGGGCGAGGGCTTGATTGTCGAGTTTGGCGTGGTACCGGGTCCAGGCATGCTCGTGCGGAGGTGAGACTCTTTGTCTTAGAGTTGCTCTTGTTCTCGAGGCGATCTTGGGTGGATCGCGATCGAGGGAGCGGAGCTGACGGAGACGTGCGTCCTACCCCTGCACGTTCAAGTCGGCCTTTGGGTGGGAGCAGTGGACAGCGATATGAGAATAGCTTCAAGAGGGAAAGTTCGAGTTGAATGTAGTGATGTGTGGCTGGCCTGGCTGAAACTTGTTCTGTGCATCTTCATTCACCACTGGACTTTTCTCCTTTCGGATACGTGGCTCTCGTATCAGTCGCGACAGCACTTCCGCCATTTTGCACAAGGGTTGTACTGTTTCTAGAACTCAGAGAAGGCTATGGGCAAAGAGGCTGAAGGTCAGGCCGTATCGCGTTGCGGGTGCTTCTTTCGCCAGTTCGGAGCATCTGACCAACGTGGCTCCTTCTTTCCCTCCAAAGCCGCGATTGCGGCCTGCTCCATCACTTTTTTCTCTTTCCCCGACTTGTATTTCATCCTTCATCGATCTTTCGGAAAGCGCTGGCGCTAATTCCCTTGCGTCGGCGCTCGTGGCAGCCCGGGCCCAGTTGACAACTCGGATCACCCACGCGTCGGAGACTCTTCGGAGCTCCGAAAAGCTCGTGTTCGTGCATGAGAAGAGAGAAAAAATAAAAAGACCAGAGCAGTGGGAAAAAAGCCCGAACAACTGCAGAGGGTTTTCCAATGTCGCGAGGAGCTTGACGTCTGCGAACTTCGATAGCGATCGCGTGAGGCTTCCAGATGAGAAGCAGAAGGCGGGATGATCGCACAAGAAGCTATACTGGTAGAAGATGTAGGAATTGGCAGAGATAGATATGAAAAAAGTTATGCTAAGCGCGTCAGCTCAACACGACCGTCATAGAAGCTCGACGTAAACAAACAAACAAACCTGCCGTCCGCCGAGCCACCGCTCCGACGACGCGTGCTCCAGCTTGCAGCGACACACACTTTTCGCACAAGGTTTGGTCTAGGGACATCTGTACCGCTCGACGCATGCTCGCGGTCGCTCAAAGTACGCTGTTTCCCCCCTCTACTACGGGCGTGGTCTCAGCTGGTCGCGTTCGTCGGTGCGTGAATGTCGTCGTCTAGCTCACTCCAACGGTCAACTGCTGCTCTACTGGCTTCGATAGCTTAGCATAAGATGCTCACTTCTTTTGGTTGCTCCGATTTCGCCTGCATCCCCTTCTGTAATGACACCGCCAATCTCGCATCACCGACCATCAGCGACCGAACGCGAGCCCAAGCGTGCTCGGTCAACCGCAGACACGATCTAAGGCCGTAGAATTTTGTTAAGGAAGAGTGTCTTTCCAACAAAAGTGGTAGGAATGGTAAGAAAAAGAGCAGGGAAGCTGGCGGGAGCGCGTCCTTGGAATTTCGGAGCTGCGGTGATGATGCGACAGGAGTCCAAGTAAACAAAAACAGTCGACACAGCTCGGGTGCACCGCAATAAGACTTTCACTAACAGAAAGAAGCTACACACGACGTAAGACACTTGGCTAGCCATCTACAGTCCGGCTCCGAGAGCTGCAATTGCGTCGGCAGGGCAGTGACGTGGCCCGTCCTGTATCTCGCTGTCGTTCCTACGAGGCCTAGGAAAGTGAGTTTCTGGAAAAGTATGTAGATAAGCAAATGAAACGGTAGCTGTAGCACTTTGTCAAAAGCGCCACGTCGCGTCTTGCAAGCGTCCAACTCCGAGGGGCAGCCGCAACTTGGGCGACGGACGCGCGCGCTCCTCTGGTTCCGGCCACATCCTCGCCTAGCCGCCGCCCCTCAATTCTGACCCATACGAGTCGGATATAGTGCAAAGATGACAGTCTACAGGTATGCTCGACCATCATCCCCTTTGCTCCCGCTTCGAGCTGCTCGCTGACGGGCTCCACGCGCCCACGATCGCCTGCACCAGTTTCTACGTCTTCGACCGGCACTGCACCTGCGTGTTCTTCTCGTCCTTCAACACGCCAGCGCCACGAGCAGGCCCTACGACCCTCCCAAACGTCTACCGCGCGAACTTGTCCCTCCTGCCGTCCGTCACCTCGCCGCAACCCCCGCCCGTGCCAACCCGCCGCGACAGCGTCATGTCTACCATGTCGACCGCGACAGGGACGACGGCGGTAGGAGAGCAACACAGGGGGAGTGTGGTGGCACCGTGGGATCGAGCGGGGCTGGGGGTGGGCAAGGAGGAGGAGAAGGAGGAGAAGGAGAAGGAGGGGAAAGGCGGGCTGGCGTTGGACGAGGAGGCCAAGCTCGTGTATGGGGTTGTGTTTAGTCTGAGGAACATGGTCAAGAAGCTGTCAGGCAGGTGAGTGATGTCTTGTTTGCATTGGTCATCATTTCAGACGCGCGGACGACGTGAGCTGACACCGTCGCGCGGTGCTTCGCTCCCCTCCTTCTGCCGACCTCTCTACTATCCTCCCTCGCAACCACGTCTCATCAATGCAGAGACGACGACTCGTTCCACTCCTTCTCCACCTCCGCCTACAAACTGCACTACCTCAACACCTCGACCTCGACGCACTTTGTCCTCGTCACCTCCCCCATGTCGGAATCCCTCCGCTTCGTCCTCAACAAGATCTACAAAGAACCCTACGCAGAATACGTTGTGCGAAACCCGATGGTCGGCATGGACTCGGCGGAGAGCGGCAAGGGGATCGATAGCGACGCGTTTCGGTTGGCCGTCGAGAAGATCGTTGCGGGCCTGTGAGGTGGGAATGAACGGGAACGGAGTGGGTATGAAAGAGAAATAGTGTGAGGAGGAGGTGGTGGTGGTGGTTTGTCTTTGTTGTCATTACTACTCAGTGGCATGGACGTTTTCGATCACCCGCGCGGCTGAGCGAAAGACGCTGCCACGTGCGAGCTCGCACGCGATCGAGCACCGCTGTGGGCCGCTTGGACGGTGCTGATGGTGCACCAGCCATCCGTGCGAGTACAGCAAAAGGCAAGGGCCCACTCCACACTCACTTCAAAGCCGACGGTAGGTAGTACTGTCAATCTCTTGAGGATTCGTGGGCTGACGTGTCCGGGATGGCCTCGCTCTCTCTCCTCTCAACGCTCTCCAACATCTCAGATTTGGGTAAAAGCACCTTCGAGGGTGTAACTCTTGTTTCCTTTTCTCTCTAAACGCGCCGCCCTTCGCTCTACTTGGCTGGCTTGGGAGTGACGACTCGCGGGGTCTTGATCTTTCCAGCTGCCGGTGCCGCCATGCCGACCCTCCACCTACGGGCACCACAACGCGTCAGCTCTTCGGCAACTTCTTCGAAAGAACAGAAAAGACTGGGACGCACCCCCAAGACTGCAGTGTCTTGACCAACCTCGGCGTGACCCAGACGGTCAAGCCCAACCTCACGGGGAGCAATCCGATCTTGTGAATCGTGTACGCCAACACCGCCGTCGTCGCGAGCGCCGAGTAGCCCGACTTGTCCTCCGGCAAGGTCTTTTGAACGTCGTTGACCGTCGGCTCTGGCGGTGGTGGTGCCAGTGCCGTGACGTTCCCCTCCTCCTTCGCGGCCTTGGCCGCGGCGACCTCCTTCTCCTTCACGCTCTTCTCCTTGACCATCTTGGGGTGGTTCTCCTTCCACGTCTCGACCCTATCCTTGACCGCCTTCTTGATCTTGCCGTCCTCGCCGTCCCTCCTCCTCCACTGCAACTTGTCCAGCACCCAGTCCTCCGCGTCGCGCACTCGGTCCGCCCCGACCGAGTAGATGACGAGGAACGTGAGTCCAAAATCGATGACGGAGAGGACGAGGTACACGACTAGGGCCGTCCAGCCGTGTTTGCGGAACAGGGTGCGCAGGCGGTTGAACCCTGATTCCTGAGGGTGCGACGACGAGGATTGCGACGTCGGGGGAAGGGAGGGCGAGGTGAGTGAGGAGGGGCGGATGGGGGTGGAGGTGAAGGTGCGAGTGAGGGTCAGGAGAGTGGTTGGTGTCAAGCGGGAGGGGAGGGACGAGGGCGGCAGGCGGAGGAGCAGGCGCGATGGCGGGGTTGGGGACAGAGACGAAGCAGCGGCGAGTCGAGCTGGCCGGGTGAGGGCTCGACTTGTGCTCGCCAGTCTGGATCGTAGCATCCTCTGAGGTATGTATTGAAATAAAAGTCGTGCGAGTCGTGCGAGATGTGGGCGGAAGCAGAAGGGAGGTGGAGCTTCGTCGTGGCCGAGGGCGTCGGCGGGCTGGCCCAAACTTTTTTGACTGCCGGACGCGTTCGTCGTCGTCGCCGTGCCGCGTACTGTCCTGAGGATGGACACGTGGTTGTGACACGGTGGCTACACACCAGCCCGTGTCAAAGGAGAGGAAGCAGAGTGACATTGCTGCTGCTTCCACGTTCAACGCTCTTAGTCCCCCCTGCGAGAAGGATGTGACCACGTGGCTCCTTCGCCCTTGTCTTTCCTGCAACTCCCCCCATCTTGCACTTCATCCCCTTGAAGACAGTTGACGCCAGCGAGTTTCAACTTGTACGCTCTTTGAGCTGTGTATAAGGAAGCGGAGGAATTAGACCCAACGTGGACTCGTTCGAGCTCACAGGCCCCGCAGAGCCGTCCTACTTGTTGACGTCCACTCACTGACGCTTGAATGGAAACAAATTGACCAACTGCAAGTTGAAGCACGGGTCGTCCCACCGGTGATTGGCCAACACTCGTTTTTGTGTGCTTGTTCACGTGGACATCGTGGAGCCCTGTCGGCGCTGGCCCATCTGAGCCAACGCGCTTGACATGACCTTTGTTCGAGGTCTGTGTGCGTAGCTACACCCCTCTCGAGCATACTCTCCTTTTGAAGGGCTGTATTGCCTTCTGTAGAGTTGTGGCAGTTGTGCGAGGAAGCGGAGCGACGGTCTTGGTCGGGGTTCAACGCCAGCTTGCGCGACTTCGAGCCGAACAATCGCGAGCTCGCTTGACCTCCGACGCATAACTAACATCAGTCTTTCGGCTCGCATCACTCGCGATGGCATCACCGAAAGATCTCACAGTCTACTACAAAACTTCAGAGCTTCAAAACGCTGTCTTCTCGAACGGCCCTTACATCCCCGACCTGTCACCACCGTACCCTTACTTTCCTTCAAAAGCGTGGGAGCAGCCCGTCGTCATTCCAGGAGGCTCTGCCCCTCAAGTCTGCCAGATCGTAGCGCAGTATTGTGCTTTGAAGTGGCTCCCGCCCGCCGAAGTAGACGACGACGACCTCGAGAGCGCCCAACGCTCAGTCGAGCGCCACATCAACGAGCACCTCCCCATCCTCCGGCTGACGGTGTTGGCACCAGCAGTCGCATACATAGTCGGATTTATTGGAGAAAAAGATACTGCTCTCGTTGATCAGGTTGTTGCAAGCATCGACATCCTTGCCCTGAACGCGGTTCGCGACCTGTACAAAGAGCGTGGGTACAAGTTGGACACGGAGGAGCAATGCCAAGTGCAAGCCTTGATGCATTTGACAGCCGTAATTCTTTGGAATCAGAGTGAGTCTTTCCACATCATATGTCGCTTTTCACCCTTTCGATTGACGAGCTTCGGACAGTGAGCTGGACGACCTTTGCGGGAAAGGTCGATCAGGCGCGAGCGGCGTCTGGTAGGGGTAGGCAGACTGTGCTCCCCGACCCTCGCCCGCTCTGGGAACGTTGGCTTTTCCCCTCTTGTAAGCTTGAACTCCCAGCTGGCGACCGTTCCTCGACTCATTTTCGCCCCTTCAGGGACGCCGACGCTCGCCACGTCAGTGGAAAATCACTCCCCGCATCTCCCACAAACCACCAGCTTTCCTCATCCGAATCAGTTCACGCAAACAGAAGTGCCGGATAGCGTCATAAAGTAGTCGAGTGCGTAGCTTTTTATCGCTCGTCTCCGTTGAACTTATGGTGACGTGCTTGGTCGGACGACGAAGGCGGATGATGTCCCAACCTCCGCTGCATTTGAATGAGCGAAGGAGCGGTAGTGAACATGGAGAAGAGACTAGGAAGATCAGTTGAGGTATGCTAAAAGCGAGGGGGTCCAGCTTCTCGTAGAGGTAGAGTGAAACAGACAAGCCACGTGTAATGGGTATCGCACCGTCAGTCTCCTCACACGTGTTTCCTCCTCTTTGAGTCATTACAGCAAAGCAACCCACCCTTTCTTGTTCGTTCAAAGAAGGGCAAGTATTTCCTGGTTTCGCAGGATCGTCGGAGGGTTATCCCCGCCGATCCCAATGGTCCCACCATCAGGCGGCGTTTCTCTCCTTCAAATCTCCGAATCCCCCCCGAGTCGTCGACGCATCATCCCCAGGCCAACCCTTTCTCCTCTCGAAGATAAGCCTCAGCTGTACCTACGAATGTTTCTTGGGTTTTGAAGATATACCTTGGGGTATCTCTCGACGCCTCAAACACGTGCAGGGCCTCCGAGTGGCATGGTGACGGTGCGGGCAGGATATCCTGTCCTGCCCGGGCGAGAGGCGAGGCATGATGCGGTGGATGAACGGCTACTGGACGACCTCTCAGTGCGGATAGGAAGCTCGTTTGATCTCAAAGAATGCTTCCTGCCCTCGTGACTTGAGTTTGGCAGAGACCTGAAGAACGCATCGACGTGGCTCTTGAACTCGGTGAGTCGTAGGTTTCCAGGCGCCTCTGGCAAGCAAAGAGGGATCCCAATGTTTCGAGTGGGAGGCTGGGAATAGGAAGCTGCCGAAAACGATCTGAACGCTCATGCTCTGGCTGCCTGTACTTCTGCAGCCAGGAGCACAACGTTACGGTGCACACGAACTGCCATTCGAGGGCGGCTCTTAACCACGTGTCCTTCCACTTTGCTTTCTCTCGCCTACCTGCTCCTCTCCTGGGTGACGAGGTACACCTGATTGATCCATAGCAGGCGACATCGACCTCTCTAAAATAGCCACGTGTTGAGTCGCTGCACCGCCTTTGGCCGTTGGTCTCTCGTCGCCCTCGGCTCAAACAAACGGTGCTGCTGCACTTCTTTCGCTTCGCACCTTCCCACCTTCAAATCAGCTTTCTTTTGACGATCGCAACGCCATGTCAACATCTACATCACTTCCAGCTTCCTCAAAGCCTCAGCCACGTCCTTCGCCTTCGCCTTCACCTTCGCCGTCGTCCTCGTCGCGACCTCGCGCGGCCATCTCGGAGCTGTCGCACCCGGGCCTCAAGGCCGAGCTGTTCAGCAAGCGCAAGAAGTATGGTATAGTTAAGGCAGAAGAGCGACCGATCGTGCCAATCAAGAAGCAAGTCAGGTTCGGCCTGCCTTCGTGCGTCCCCTCAATCCTCTCACGAGAGGGCAGCAGGACGATGGCTGACGAGTGGGTCGCGCAGAGCGATTCCAACTACTCCTGATCTAACACATTCTCCTACTTCGGCGTTCACGATTCCCAACCCGCCTCCACCCTCCTCCTCCGAGTATGCCTTTGTTCCTCCTCCTCCGACGCCCACCACGATCCACTCGACCGGCCCTCCACCCGTCCCTCCGTCCAGCGTGTTCGACCGTCCCGGCCGACTCTTCTCGCCGTGCTTCTCTCCAGAGCCGGAGCTCTCACCTCCATCTCGATCTCACCGAAGAGAGAGCGCGACGCCCGACCCCGAGCTGGACGTTCCACTCGTCGGTCGTCGTCCTGTGAGCGGCTTCGGGAGGTCTCACTTCGGAGGAAGGAAGGAGAGATTTAATGGGATGTTTGGGTGGAGAGAGAGGGCAATGAGCGTCGATTTGGATGCGGACGACGACGAGGAAGTCGCTGGGGGAGTCAGCAGCGCGAGTGGCAGTGCTGGGATCGCTGGGGCGCGCGGTGGAGGAGGAGCTGGAGAGCGTGAGGAGAGCGTTGTGCCTATGGAGTATGTGAGAGAAGGAAAAGAAAGGAGACCTGAGGCGCACGACGACACCACTCAGCTCAACTCCGAACTCGCAGAGACGGCCACCTTTACGCGACGCAGGCTGAGAAGCATGGCGCCCGCGCCGTCCGTCGAGCCAGAGGACGCGAGGGTCAAGATCAAGAAAGAGGTCAACGATGGTGCGAACTTGCTGGAAGCTGTGATGGAGGAGGATGAAGACGCGGAGAAGGACGGCGCAAGTGCGGCCACGTCGCCGATGCCGGGACGAGCTGAGGGCGCCAAGTGGTGGAAGATGAATGAGAGCTCAGAGATGGAGAGAAAGGGAGAAGTTAAGAAGGGAAGCGGAAAGCTGGCGGAGCGGATGGGACTGTTGGTTTGCGTGAAGGAGGAGCAGTTGTCCGACGAGGAGGTCCTCCCGTCGCCACCTCCGCCCTCGCCTACTCACTCGATGTCTGGGACGAAACGACCCTCACCTGCGACGGAGTCCCCAGGAGGTCAGTGTGCAAAGAAGTCAAGAAGTTGTGCGTTGGTTGCTCTTTTTCGATTTTTAAGAAAGTCCAAAGCTGACAACCGACCACGTGTCCAGCCTCGTCTCCCTCCCCTCCTGATTCCTTCATCGTGTCACCGCCTCTTACCCAGCCCCTCGCGAACAGCGCCTTGAACCAGCCTCCATCAACCACTTCTACAGGAGATCTCGACGACCTTCCCGACTACGAAGAGTCGGACGAGGAAATGTCCAGCGCCCCGCCGGTGCTTTCGTCGTCACCATCAGGCAGGACGCTCTCGGACGCCGAGTTGGTCGAAACGTGGTCGGAGTGTGTCGGAGTGCCTTCATATGGGAGAGGGAGAGATTACGTCGGGTCTGGAGACGAATGGTTTCGCGATCCGAAGGTGCAGTTGTTGGATAGCGAGGTAATGCCCCAGTGAGCTTCTCTTTCTTCTCCTTGGAAGCATCGAGTCGTCTCACTGATAGAACATTGCTGACCATTCATTAGCGACTACAACATCTACACCCTGCAATCCGACGTCGACTTCCTCGTCACAACTCTTCACATCCCTTTGCCGCCAGCCTTCACCTTCACCGCCTCTTCCTCCCTCCCTTCCCTCTTCCTCTCCCCGGCAGGCTACCGCGTCCTCCTCTTCCGACCTTCTCTCCCCAACAAACTTAACATTCATTCCCTCACTTTCCCTCGCTCGACGTTCTCCCCCTCGAGCGAGAGTTGGGAATCCGCGCTTGTGGGACTCGATGCGAGGGGAGTGATGCTGAGGGACGTGGTGGAGGTGTACGAGAGGTTTTTCAGGCCCCGTGACGCTATCGTGCTCAGGCAGGAGGGTGGTGGTGGGTCGGTGGAGGTGCTGACCCTCGGGCAGGAGCTCGAGCGCGTCCATGCGGGCAACTCGATTTACTGGCTGCGTGCGTCTATACTTTCTTCTCTTTCTCTGTGCTAGAACGCACTTCAGACACAATGATTGCTAATACTCAATGGTGGTCATCTCTCCCAAAAACAGAGCTCGTCTCCCTCGCCATCATCAAGAAAGCTTCGCTCAGACTCGCCACGCACAGCCTCTTCTTCGCGATTCAGAAAGCCCGTCGCGAGCGAACAGAGCTTAGTGCGGAGCAGCGCAAGATGTGCGATGAGTTGCTGGGTAAAATCGGGGAGAGACTGGGAGTCGATTCTTAGAGGCGGCTGAGAAGGGGCGACGTGGTCGCGAGAGGCTGGAGTCGTGGGCGTGGCTTCTACGGGTTTAAGAGCTTGACGCTGGTAATGGAAGGCTTTTTTTATTTTATTTAAAAATGAAGAATGCGCAACGACTTGAAGGCTCCTCGACGTAAACGAATGTTTCAAGGCCACGTTAAGGGGGATAGTGGATGAAGGAAGGAGGGGCAGCATCATAAATTGGGCGCACTTCCTTTTTTGATACCATACAATGATCCTCGCCTCGCCAACCACACATCGCTCCAACCCTCCACCACACCCTGCAAGCCCTCACTACGTCTCCACAACCTCGTCCAACTCCTTCTCCTGTCCACCTCCCCCACCTCCTCCAGGCTCATTCACAAAGTCCTCATCCGGATCATCCTCCGCCGCGTAGATCTGGTCCTCGTCCATCTCGTCCTCCTCGTAATCTGCTTTCCGATTCCGTGTCGAGGCTGTTGCGGTTGGGAGGACGGAGGGCGCGACTTCGGCAGAGAGGTGGGATTTGACGAGGTTGAGGATGTGTTTTTGGGATTCGTCGGTCGGGAACCGTTGTTCGAAATCTTCTACACACTGTTTTTTCCCCATCCAATGCAGCAAGCCAACCAAAAGTAAGCTCGTTAGCCACCCCGCGCGAATAAGGGGGAGGAAAACAAAAAGTGAGAAGAGTAAAACGCACGACGACGAGCGCGACGAGCGTCGTGGGCGCGAGGTTGATGATCTGTAGTCGCTCCGCTTTCGTCAAGTCGAGCTTCTCGAGTTCGTCGAGCAGCGTGCTGATGGACGCTTCCGTCTGCCGCCGGATCGGGTGCACCGATTCCTCGAGGTACTTGATGCACTGCTCGCCCAAGGTTCTCTCGTGATCAGCACTCTTTCTCCTCTACCTTCAGCCTCAGGGATGCATTAAGCTCACCTCAAAAGTCACGGTATGCAGATCCTGCGGCTGGACGCGATCCATCTCCGCGTCCTCGACCTCCTTGCTCCACGCCTTGCGCCCCAGATCCGCGAGTCGCCGGTCCCTCTTTTTCGTCAGCGCCGAGATCTGGCTCGCTCGAGTCTGTTGGTGCTGTCGGAGGATGGTGAGTACCTCGTGGTTCGCGAGGAAGCCTGCGCGCGGTGAGATGGTCTGTGGTGTTGACAGTGGCAGTTTTTAGTGGTTGGACGTGCGAGAGGGTGGGAGGAGGAGGCTCACCTCCATGACTTTTCGGTGGCTCTAGTTGAACCAGGAAAAGCTAGAGAATGAGCGAAAGTGCAAAGTGATGTAAAGTGTGGAGGTGGTGGACGGAGGGCAAGCGTTCGACTTCGAAACCGAGCGGCGCCCCTCTCGCTCTCGCTCCTGCCACATCACCGCCAATCCCACCATGGTCAGCACCCTCGCTCTACTGCACTTGAACCAGCACAAGTCCCACGATACTCACACTATCAATACACAGTCCAACACTCTGAGACCCTACCTCGCGTGCGTGCGGTCCACGCTCACCGCCGCTCTCACGCTCGAGCCGTTCCCGTCCCAAGTCTCAGAGAGGCACACCGTCGCCGAGATTGAAGCCCAGTCCGTTCCTCTACTTCTTTCATCACCACTTATCCTCTCACTGACCCTCCTCCTCGAACCCAGGTCCACCCCCGAAGTCCTCCTCACCCCACTCCTCATCTCGCGCAACGCGTCCGAACAAGTCCTCATCGAGCCGTCGATCAACTCGGTGCGACTCTCGATCAAGATCAAGCAAGCGGACGAGTTGGAACATGTCCTCGCGCACAAGTTTACGAGGTTCCTCATGATGCGCGCGGAGGCGTTCGTCATCCTCCGGAGGGTGCCGATCAAGGGGTACGACATCTCGTTCCTCATCACCAACAGGAACGTCGAGGACATGATGAAGCACAAGTTGGTCGACTTTGTCATTCAGTGCGTTTAGGGCTCTCTCTTTCCTTCTGGGGGTGGTGCGAGGGAGGAGCGCGTGAGCTGACTCGGTGGTGCTTGGTGCGCTAATCGCAGGTTCATGGAGGATGTGGACAAGGAGTTGTCGGAAGCCAAGCTGAGCTTGAACGCACGAGCTCGTATAGTCGCAGAGTCGTACCTCTCCACTGTGCGTCCGTCCCTTCCTTGCGCTCACGCCCACGTCGGCGCATGCCCTCTCCCCGCCTCTGCGCGCTCGGGCTCGTTTGGCTGACCTCCCGCCACGAAACAGTTCGCGTAGACGCTCCCAGGGACCCTGTCGATTTGATCCTTTCCCAAAATTGTAACCAGCTGTTCAATTTATCTCGCCTGACTCTCGATACGAATCGTCGAGGTGTTGGGGAGGAGAGACGCATGCTTTCTTGCAGCACAACACTCTTCTAACGCTTGACCCAGGTGTTCTTTTTCCTCGCCTTTGGCTGACCCGTCTTCTTCCTTTCGACCACCCTCGGGTCCCTCTTCAACAACTTGGCTGCGAAAGGGGAAACGGAAGAAAAACAACAAGACACATCAGCGCAAAGCCAACGAACACACCCAGAGCTCGCGCGACACTCACCAGCATTCAGCCAATCCCTCCAGTGCTCCGTCGTACTCGTGAACCTTCCTTCCTCCTCCTCGCACCTCGCCCACTCTGCTAGCGCCCTAGCCATGCCCATGGCCACCGCATCGGCCTGCGCTGCCGACCCTCCACCCTTGACAATCGCAAACACGTTGAACGACCCGAGCGCGCTAGTGAGGACCAAAGGCCTGACGACGACCTCCCTGTGCGGCAGAGTCCCAAAGTAGTCGGGCAGAGGACGGGCGTTGACGAGGACCTGTCCCGGCACCGCGTCGTCCGGGCTGGCGGATGGAGGCGTGGGGATGATCCACACCTGCGCGGTGCTCTCCTTCCTCCTCCCTACAGCGTAGACCCTCCCAAACTCGTCCTTCTTGCCCAACCTTCTGTCCTTGCCCGACACCCGCTCGACCGTGACACCCGTCGCGGAGACGATGGCGGGAGTCTGGAACTTGGCGAGGAGGTCCTCGAGCTGAGCGCGGAGCGAGTCGATGGCGTCGTCGTTGCCTTCCGGTGTTGTGAGAGCGTTGTGAGAGAGGTTGAGCGAGTTGGCGACTGGGTCCGTCTCGACTCGGGGAGGACGCGCGCCAGGGAGCGCCAGGTCGTCCGCGAGCTGGGCGTACGGCAGCAACCCTTCCAAGTGACCCAGGACGGCCGTGAGTTTCTTGTACTGCGAACTACGAAGTTGGCTCCCGTTCTTGAGGTACGTCGACATGTCGCCCGCGTCGCGCCATCGCTTGTTGCGCGGGTGAGGCAGCGCGGTCGAAAATTCGGAGCTGAGCGCCGTGAGCGGCGTCGAGACGGAGGGGAGGAGGCCGGAGCGGAAGAGGTGGGAGCGGGTGGTGGTGAGAGTCGTGTTGAGGGAGGTGAGGGTCGATTGGAGGGACGGGGCGAGCGGTGTAGTAGAACGAGGAG
>JALBUQ010000211.1:0-27459 GCA_024364755.1 Pseudohyphozyma bogoriensis
GCGAGCAGAAGGGTTATCGGCTCCCGCAAGCCAGCCATCTCGCACTGGGAGGACAGAGGGCCGAGTCGGAAGCTTCCGAATATCCCGCCGAGCGCTACATCCTGGACAACGGCTTGAGAGTGGGAAGAAGGGCAGAGAGTAAGCTCAACAGTGTAGGAATGTTGGAATTGTCGAGAGTCGTGGACCAGGAGAAGGGGCGAGGCGGCGCGAGGGGCGCGCGACCTGGGCGATTTTGAAGTGCGGCGAGCCCTCCAAGCTCCAAGGGCGCCCGACCAGTATGCACAAACGATGCACAAGTTCTGTGTTCATCTTTGAGAAAAAGGTCGTCTAATATCAAGACTATAATCATGACCTTCAAAAATTGTGGTATTGAATCAAGTTCTACTCCTGCAAGCCTGCCTGCTCCCTCCGTTCCCCTTCCTCCTCCGGACCCACGTCGCCCACCTCCTGCATCCGTACCAAGTCTGCCTCCGAAGAGCAATCATCACTTTTTTGAGTGAGAACTCAGATAATAGGGTTGCACCAAAGCTTCCCATCCTCTCGAGGAATATACCACGTCAGCGGGGGGTGATCCCACCAACCGTGGCCTCGTTCAAGGTTTATCATCATGTCTTCCAACGCTAGAGATATAGCCAGCTCTCAGAGTGCGTCCGAGTTGAAGTAAGACGGCAGCCTCTCGAGACATTAACGTCCCGACTCAACGCTGGGGGCCGTCCACCGCGAATTTCACTGAAGAAGGGAGCGCTGACCAGGGCCGCTCTCTCTCTTCCGAAAAAGTAGAGAGTTACCACACAGTAGCCTTCACCTTCGAAGCCTTGTGCCATTCTTCCAACCTCGTTCCTTCCGACCCGCGAACCCGTCGCTGGATGGGTGCTCGGCTGAACACGAACCATCCCCCCTTCGCGCGCGGCCCTCAGCCCTGAGCCCGTCCTCCTCTCAGCCAGGCGCTCAAGCAGAGCAGGAGACTCTGTTCTCTGAGAGACCAGTCGTACTTCGCTCAATGCTCAACGCCTTGGCGTCGTCGGGCGTCGCGTTCTTGCGAAGAAACGCCGATGCAGGCGAGCGTCGTTCGCGCTCGTCGCACCGTCCGAGGTCGGATTTCGCGTCAATGTGAAGGGGTTGCGATGTACGACTTTCGTGGGGAATGGAGGATAGTGGAGGGAGTTCTGGTTAGGCACCGTCGAGGTCTTGCACCATTTTCCTTTTGCAGGAATCGACCTGTGGCGGCTTGTGACTCGGACGCCAGGACTTCGCGAGAACGAGCGCGAGGGCTCTGTGGGAAGGCGAAGGAACGCGGTCTTGAGCGCTGGCGGCGGCGACAGGGTTGAGCGGGACATGGATGAATAGAGACAGAAACCTCCGGTTGCACGGTGAAGCGTCAACGGGGCGGGTGGATGGGGAAGGAAGGAGGCCAAGCGGCGTGCGAAGCCATCAGCCGAAGTTTTGCACGGTTGACCTGCAGTCAAAACTCTGAGGAGAAATGACGTGGCCACCACTTCTTTCTCTCTCTTTTTTTCAGAACTTTATGCCTCAGTACCAGTACCACGCTTCATGGCTCCGTATACCAGGCTGGCGGGGGTGAGCTGTCGCCACGTCGTCTACCACTCTTCAGAAGCAACTTCCGCACTCTGCCCGTCCTACAATTTAAGTCGCACAGGGAAATAGCAACAAACAGCAATCTTTCTTTGTTGAGCATCGATTTTCTACGTGGCGCCAAATCGCTGTGACAGGCTGGAGTAGCCACGTGTCACCGAGCTCTCGCCGCGCTGTCCGTCGTCTTGCCTGCTTCGCCCACTCAGGTCTCGTCCCGCTCGCCGCCTCGCTCGCCCTCCGCACAACTCGCACGAATCCCTCTCCAAAAATGCTCGACGCTCTTGTCAACCGTACATTTCTCACTATATACACTCGTACACAACCCTGACCAGCCGTCCCTGGTGTGACCCGCGCAGGCCCCAACACGATCAAGGCCCAGCAGCTCGCTTTCCAGGCAAGTCCCCGCCTTGCGCGTCCCCACTTCTCGCACTAACTTTTGGGTTGGGGCATGGAATGAAACAGAAGGATCCTCGTGCTGTCTTCCTCAAGACCCCGCGCGCCGGTCTCTACATGAGTGCGTTCTTCTCCTCCTGTTTGCGCTGCTCGCGACTCGCGGTGGGTGGGATCGGAACGCACGGGGGCGGGCTGACGTCTGGTTGCGTGCGAGGACAGCTCTCTTCATGGGCGTCTTCACCGTCGGCACCATCGGAACCCTCCACGGCGTCTCCCTCATGGCTAGGGTCAGTCCCTCTGTCCTTGCCCCGTGTTTGCGAGTGTTGGTTGCTGACGGGCAGGAACTTCACCCCCCTTGTTTCCGCCCTCTTCGTCGGCCTTCGCGCTCCCTCTTACTCCCACCCAATCTCGTCTCACATCTCACTCTATTCAATCGAACTGCTACAGGGCAAGAAGTCCGGCCTCTAAATCTCCTTTCCCCCCATTCGAACTCGACTCGCCTTGACCTCTCCCACAAACATCCGACGAAGAACTTAGAAGCGGTTGATTGGACGAGGGTAGACGCGCGACGGGCGGGCGGGTGTGCAGGGTTGCAGGGGTTGAAGACGAATCGGGAAATCTTTCATCAGTTTTTCTTTTTTTGGGGTCGTATGACTCGTGGCGTTGGCGAGGTGAGGCGCGGGTTGCTCGGTGTGGTGCACGCGCTTGGGCTCGCGTTCACGCTTGGGCTTGACGGGAGGGACAGAGCACGCGCTCGTGGGCCGGTGGAGACGCTTTGAGCTTGTGCTTCGGTTGGCGACAAGAGGAGAAGGTGGGGAACCAGGAGTTGGTGAGACGGGAAGGCGGCGAGGAGGAGCAGTGGGTTGTTCGGTTGTCGACTGGTGCGGACCTACCGAGGATACACCGACCTTCGAGGGATTTCACACGATGCTTTAGGGTGGAAGGTGGCTGTTGATGAGTCTAGGTGGAGAGCTGGAGCGACGAGTACGAGACTCGCGGAAGCGAGATGCGAGGGTGCAGGAGGTGGTTGTTGAGCGCTCGGGCGGGTGCACGAAAGCGCTTGGAGGCTTCTGATTCTTCCGACCGTTCTGCACTTGTCCTCAGAAACTGTCTCTCCCTCTATTGAATTTGCGGGCGCCTTGACCAGCGGCCAGCTGATGACACGTCCATCGCCGGTTGCCGCTGCTGAAGCCAGGCTCTTTCCTCGTCTTCGGTGTCCTCTCTTCACTCAATCTTCACCAATGCATGTCCATCACTCTTTCGCGAGCCATGGACACTTTGACTACGATGGTCCAACCTAAAGCGGCGGCGCGCCCCCCCATCTCGACGCAGACGACCGCCCGGTGCGATCAAGAAGGTGCTCGTCTCCATTGTTTCTCTCACGCCGTCATGGGGAATTTTGGGATCGAACGTTTTTAATTCAGACAGCCTGCTGGAGACTGGCCTCGCGAGTTCTTGCCGGAACGCTGACGATCTAAAGTGCGTGGAGACGCACGCGAACGGTTGTGGGCTCTGAGGGAGAAATGTCTTGTGGTGCGGCGTTCCAGCAGAAGCTCTGAAGGGTCAAGAAGAAATTAGCGTGATGATGGACTAGGTGAGTCGCTGAGCCTGAGCTATCGTACTGGGGCTGGTCGCATGGTCTGGACGTCACGCTGGCCTTGAGTGACCACCCAGCGCTGCTTTACGCACGCCTTCTCTATGTTTTGTCTCGAATGTACGGTCTTTCACCAGGAGAAAGGCATGGATTGATCAGAAACAACTAGACTTGAGAATGATTGGTAGAGGAGCTCCGCAGGCAGCGAGAGGGCGCGTTCTGTTCCAACGTGGCTCTGTCGCTGTGGCAGCCAGAGCGTTCACTGTTATGAGATGCTCGTAGTGAGGACATCGAAGGATTCTCTTGTAAGACTGCAGAGTTTGTGTTACCTTCGGTCATGAAACTCCGTCTTCTCCGTCCTCTGCCTCATCCCCCAACCTCTCGCCTCCTCGCTACTTCACCAGGCAGGACGAAATGTCGATTGAGGGCTTCTAAGCGGCAATTATGGCGTGCATAAGGAGGCTGACAACCAGTTATCTCAATGTAGTACACTCGCCAAACTCACAACCGCCAAGACGACTGAGGTGCTGACGGATCTGAGCGGACGTGTTCGTTCTCGGCCGATGCACCGCCTTCAGCCGCTGGAACAGAAAACCCGCTGCTACTCGTGGCTTCAAAAACAACTGAATTGACGTTGAGCTACATGCTAGCATGCATTGCGGAGCTCTCGACTGCCAGCGCATACGGGGCTTCCGGAATAATGAGAGCAGCGTCGACAGGGTTCTTGGAGTGTGCGACTGCGATGTTGGAGGGGCTCCGCCGAGCACAGCTTGTCCTCCCTCCTCCCACTACCTTTTTATTTCGCTCAGATACCTCCAACACTACCCCTTCATCGGCTCGCATTCCATGAATCCTTCCACTGCCACGGTCCAGCCGAAAGCGGCGCCGCCGTGCCGACGAAGCCTACCCCCCTCACTAGAGAAGGAGGTCCTCGCCTCACTCGCGTCTTGTACGCCGTGGTGGAAGCCCGAGTGGGAGGCTCTCCTAGAAGGAAAGTCTATGGAAGACTGGGCGTACGACTACGCTATAAACGAGCGGGCGAGAATACTGCTGGACGAGGATTTGGAGGCGATGGGTTGGTTCGGGCGTCTGGGTCCGGACGGTAGGAATTGTCGTCGCGAGCTCAAGAGACTGAGAGTCGAGTATCGAAAGAATGGGTCAGGTGAGCCACCAAGTCTACTCATACGTTAGTCGACGGGTCGCTGACGCCGGACTTGCTTGCGGCCCAGCGCTGTTCGAGGCACGGTTTCACTACATCTGGTCCCAGAGGTTCCGTCCCCCGCGCCGACGAACGTTCTCTGCGTGTTCAAAAGAAATGAGAGCTGAGTTCCAGAAGCACACTGAGGAGATGCGTGCGGAGCGGGAAAGTGAGTTCTCAAACCACGTGTGCGCTTGTTGATCGATTGAGGACGTCCGCTGATGCCGTTGTACATGAAGAACGTCTGAAGGATTGCGACGAGGGCAAAGATTCCTCGGTACTGACAGCTGATGTCTTGTCAACTGCCTTGACCCCATCTGGTCAATCGTTCAGCTCCAACCAGACACTCGTTTAAAAAGCACGCGGGAGGTTGCAGTAGGGACCTTGCCAGTCACAAACTTTGTATGGTCCAGCGGAGCGTCCGGAATTTTAGTGCGAGTCAGAGCCATATATCACTAGTGTCTCTCCCTATTCTTGGTTCAACTTGTTGAATGCCATCGAAAGTTGCTTTTCAAGGCTCTCAGATCCAAGTTCTCCACGCAGAAGCCGATCCGGCTTCTCATCCAGTGCTGTGAACGCTGCAAGTTGGGCCACCAATAGACGTGTTCCAAATACTCGTACAAGTAAAAGGCGGAAGCTTTTTGAGACAAACGGGAAGCTAAGAAGAAGAAGAGAGAGGCTTCAAGCGTTCCGACGGCGGGGAGGTATGGCGTAACACCACCCGGTCCTATCACTGTTTCCCACAAGTGAGAAAAATATGCGTAAAAGATGAGATGTAATTGACTTACACGTATTTGGGAATTCCAAGACCAATCATAGATCGGGGGGACCTGGGGACAGCACATGGCAGTTCCATGGACGCATGACTAGAATGGAAGATCAGAAATGATCGCAGAATACATGAAGGAAGAAAGCTGACCCAGGCTGAATTTCTGGAAAAGGAGCCTGTAAAAGCCCATTAATTCGCGTCTGCTGTAAAGCGGGCAAAGAGTCAGTACATGTCGTCGGCAAGCGTGGGTGAACTTACGTTGGGTGGCGAGATCCATTCGGCGGCAAGATTCCGAATGAGAAGCTGCGTCTCGTTAACCAAGAGGTTTTGGACTCTCTGCGTGAGTTCGGCTAGGTCAGGTTGGGACATACGACGAAAGTTTGGTGGTGCGCACCTCGACTACAATCGCTGGAAGCGATTCATGTGCCAAAGAGACAACAACCGCGCCCCTATCCTTCCCAGTGAAGTAGCTTTACATATAGGCGTCAGATAACTTCGCTCTTGCTCAAAAACCAACTAACTTTACTCACTTCCGAGCGACGTGAGCAACGTGGTTAGTAAAGGCGAGCTGACGGTCTGCCTCGGCTCGAGCGAGAGCAACGTTTTGACTCGTAAAGTTGGAGAAAGATGAGCAACCCTACAGGCATACAATTGGCCTATACTAGGGCCTGCAATGAAGAAGAATAGAATTGACGCTTACGATGAAAACCGTTCGAATGGGTGGGTATTTCGACAGTAGCTCTTGGAAGCACTGCTCAAGAGAGTGCGACCCGTCATCATAACTCCACTCTTGCCAGATTGCATCTTCAAGATTCGGATTTTGTGGCGAGAGGACAACAGCATCTGACCAAAGTTACGTCAGATTGTGGTTGCATAATCGGAGCGTTTAGAAATGGAAAGATAACTCACGGGCCTGACCCAAATCTCTCTTTACATGCTGCCATGCCGAATAATAGCGCTGAGTCGTGAGATCTACATCGTTGCGTGGAAGGCAGAAGGCAATGGTCTAGATGCATCAGTCATCAGTTTTTCACGGTAGGAGAAGGAAAGCGGAGGAGAGGTGCTGACGTGGTCTCCTAAAGCGGCCCACTCTGCAGCGTCAATCATTTCCCAGCGGTCCTGTTTTCCAGAAACTGTTGGAAACAGAAGAGACCTGAGTGATGCTCCAGACTTTCAGCGAGGAATGCCCACAGCGGTTGAGTCTTGACGCAGCATCAGTCGCACCGCCACTCCAGCTCGACTGGCTGATATAGTTGATAAGTACATCAAAGGCTAAGTAAGGGATGGAGATGTCGAAGAAGAGGTCAAGAACAAGTCCAAGGAAGGAAGGGAGTAGAACGGCGCCAAGATATATCGTCGGAGCGTCGGCGACCGTGACACGTGTTGAGGAAGAAGCGAGAACGAGGCCAGCGATGAGAGCGGTGACGAGGAGGAGGTAGGCTATGTGCTTTGAAAGACTGTTTGCGCGTCCTTCAGCTTATACTTCTTGACGATGTAACGAAAGAGAGGGCGACACACCTCAACGAAGCGCGCCTAGTCCAATAAACTGGCGACACGGAGAACAGCTTGAGCCAGTCTACGTAGTCAATAGTCAGCTGTTCTGCAGCTTTGGAGGGGTGTCTGGTAGACTAAAATATGACTCACAGACGAATGCAAAAGAGACCAGCAGGCTTGCAGTGACGAGGGAGTAGCGAGCCATGTTTCGGTCGCTCTGAGGGACCGATGCCGACGACGGGGTACACGTGGGTGTCCCTCTAGTCGTGTTGCCGTTAGAAATCTCGAAGCAAACGTCTTGCCTCCTCTTGTCGACGTAGTAAAGAAGGTAGTTCCCCTCGCTGATCGTGGGTGGAAGGCACGACAGCGTGCCGTTCGGCGCTGAGACGCAAAGTCCTTGGAGCTTGCTGGAGGAGGCGAGAGCGGTGGAGCGGAGAGCAGGCGGCAAAGGGAGGGGATGATGAGGGTCCAAGTATAGAAGAGGGCTTGGTCCGTCGGTCGAAGGTCTCTGGGAGATGTCGTAAATGTTCCAACAGAATCCGACGGTTAAAGGAAGAAGGAGGAGAAAGATGCCGGAAGCCCGTCCTAATGTCATTCATAAGTTTAGCGTTAAAAGGATACGTTACCAGAGTGAAAAGAAAAGACAAACTGAGCTTGCTCTGACAAAGCGTCCGAAAGCTTAGCACGACCACAGAGGCGACGACGCGGCATCGAAGGAGACAAAAACGAACCCTGAACACTTTGTAGCGTGAAGGGGGCTCTTCCTCAGCTTCTCCTGCTTCGCTCCCTAGCCCTCTATACTGGCCAAGATCTTGGAGCGGGATTTCTTGTCCTGAAGCACCGGTACTCGTCGCCATCGTTGCGTGGAGAGCAAGAAGAAGGATAAGACGCTCCATGCACAACCCTCGCTCAGCAGGCTCTCGAAAGACCCTCGTTGTGAAGAAAAAAGAGCCTTGTTTCATATCGACAGCCCAAATGAAGGACGATCGCCAGTGATGACCAGCGCCCTTCCTTTGAACAAGGAAGAGGAAGCGGTGCATCGCTCAGGCAGGTCAAGCGCGAGGGTGATTGTCAACAAAGCACACATAGTTCACACGCAGAGAAGAGCGTAAGAAACATCAAGAAATGAAGGACTCTCGCCGGTGGTCATCAGCGCCTCAGTGAGGACGACGAGGAACGAGGCGGTGCAGCGCCCACGGTCGAAAGAGCAATATGTCGACAAAATTTTATCGATGGACACGAAGTGTCAGAAGGCAAAGATCAACAAAGATATGTGCTAAGAAATGAGTAGCTGATGACTTGGCAACATGAGCAGATGTTCGAGAGTGGCCTGGATCACTTGTAGACCGACGAGGCTGTGATTCTCAACAAACGTACATCCGCACGCAACTACCCTCGTCCTTTCAGCGCTTCCCACTCTTCTTCTTTTTCCCACGGTCGTCATCGTCGTCGGACCCTGCCTCAAGACGTTTCTCCTGCTAAGAACGCGAAAGAAAGAAAGTCAGCGCGCCAGCTCTTCACCGCAAAGTCGTAATGTGGCTCACCTCGTCCCAACTACGGAAAGACGAAAAGTCAGCACCTGCACTCCTGGACAAAAATAGAGAAATGCGACTCACTCGTCCTCAGAGTTCTCGTCATCGAAATCGCTGCCACTCCCCTCCGAAGCACTCGCATCGTCGTCAAACTCGCTCTCCGACTCTGACGACTCCGCCTCCGAACTGGCCGCGAACGACGACTCGCCCTCCGAGTCCTCCTCCGATCCCTCATCGTCGCTCTTCTCAGCGAGGAAGCCCCAACCACCCTCGTTGAAGAAGTCGAGAGGATCTTCCTTGACGGTTCCCATGATGGCGGTCCAGTTCAAGTTGACGGGTCCCTCGGTGAAGGGAATGTCGACGGAGCTGTGATCGGAGTCGAGATCAGAAACGTTTTCGCAAGAACCAAGAAGAGAGCTCGAACTCACTCAAGCCACTCCTTCACGTTGTCAATCTGATTTGAGGGGATCGTGTTGACGTGCACGGGCGTGCGGGAAAAGTCTTGGAACACGAACACCAAATCGAAGTTCTTGAGGCCGTATTGGACACGCTCGAGATGGGCGATCTCAATTTCGTTGAGGGTGAGGACGAGGAAAGGAGGCTCGGTGAGGAAGACGAGAGCGTCGGTGGTGGGCTGGAGGAGAACGTTGGAGCGGAAGGGGACACCGCCGAATCCGAGTTCACGGAAAGGAATGTCGACCTCGACACGGCCGTTGGACTATGAAGCACTCGTCAGCGCCGGCACTCTAAAATGTCGACGAGACAGGAACTCACAGCCTCGGCGATCTTGTCCGCGAACGCCTTGAAGTACTTGTTGAGGTCCGCCCTGCGCTTCCTCTCCTCCTGCTCAGCCTGCAGCTCGTCCTCGTCGTGGTAGTTCTTTCTGCGCTTCTTATTGCCCGTCTCATCGAACGACGCATCGGAAGCCTCGCGGAAGAACTGCACGTCCTTGGCCTTCTTCTTGCCGATGACGATCGGGTGCTTGAGGTGAACGTGAAGGATGGCGATGAGCTCGTTGTCGCAAGGCTGGAAGAAGAGGTGCTTCATGTTGCTGAAGAGAACGTCTGCGAAATGGGCGTTGTCAGACGATCGTCCTCGAACGCGCACGACCCAGGGGAAAGCTCACCGATCTTCTGATCCGACTTCACCGACGACTGGTAGCGAATACCGTTCGAGTGGATCTCGACATCTCCAGTCTGACGCTTTCCATCGAACGAAGGTCGAACCTGCACGTCGGTGAGCTTGATCGGTCGCTTGCCTGCCACGTAATTGTCGCGTATCAGCCTTCGCCCCTCGAAACACGAGCTCGGTGCACGCACCCTTCAGCTCGGCCAGACGATCCTGCTCCACCACATCGGCGAGCTCCTTCCTCTCACTCTCCCTCTTCTTGGCAGCCTTCTGCAAGTCGTTGATCTCCTTGTGCAGCTCGGTGAACCTGAACGAATCGACGCTGCGGTAGGTGATGCCACGGATGAACGTTGCCGAAGGGTCCTCGAATGGCTGCGCCAGCGGATACGAGAAGTTAGCGCTATATCAGTGAATAAGCGAACGGCAACGCGACGAACCGTGTCCTCCTTCTTCCCCGTGATCGCACCAGGAGTGGTGAACATGAACCTCAGCACGGTGTAATCTCCCTCCTCCTGCTTAATGAGACTCTTGAGCGTGTGGATGTGGAACGGCACCGCGAAGCCGTTGATGGGAAGGATAAGAGTGTTCCGCCTCGCGTCGACCATGATCTGTCCAACCCCTCCTCGTCAGCTCGTACTCATCACAAAGCGTTCCAAACGACTCACCTTCTGGTTCGCAACGGCCTCAGGCAACTGGTTCTCCCTCACGTAACTCTCGAACCTCCTCCACTGCTTCTCCTGCGCGCCAGCTCCTCCACCACCCTCCGCCGAGTACTTGGCCAACCCAGCCTCCTGCCTCCTCTCCGCGAGATCCTTCTGGTGCTTCTTGCGCCTGTTGAGCGCGTCGGCGTCGACCTCGCGGTTCTCGGAACGCAAGTTGGACTTGATGATGGCCGTTCCGGCGGCAGCTCGTCGGCCAGCGGGCTTGGCGTCCTTCGAAGCTTTCGGAGCCTTCTCCTCTTCCTACAACACGATCAAAGGGGGCATGAGTTGCTGTAGGAGTTTCACCATGTCGATTGGAAGTAACGCACCTCCATGTAGAACATGACGGAATCCTTCGACTTCATGCCCTCAGAGAGAATCGTCGACCCGTCGGCACCAACTCGGACCGTGTCGACCAACGAGACGGCGTAACTGCAGACATGACAACACGTCAGCACACCCGCATAATCTCCTAATCCAAACAACGCACACTCCGTCAGCCTTGTCGTTGGGAATGTTGTTGAATCCGAGCGTGAGCGAGAAGATCATGTTGGCGCGAATCTTCCTCGTGCACTTCGGTCCGAGCGTGTAGGCAGCATCACGGAACTCGAGTCCCATCTGTCGACGTGTCCACTCATCACGTCAGTCCCTCCTTTTTTGCTGCTAGAAGGAAGGCAAAAGGGACTAACGGCGAATCCAGCAGTCTTGACAAAGTACTGAAGCAAGTCCTCCCTCTCGGCGGTGATCTTCTCTACGATCTTGCCGTAGATCTCCTTGGCGACGGCACCCTCCTTCAACTCGGCGATCGCAAACTTCTGCAAAGCGACGAGGAAGAGGTAGTTCTTCTCTTGAGCCTGCGTAGGTTTACACGTCAGCGCTGTGTGCTTTGGCAAGAATGGACAGGACGAACGGCGGTGGGGTCGATCATGAAGGTCCTCCCGACGTTCGAACAGTAGCTCTTGTAGCGGATTCCGAGCGAGCAAAGGATGACTCCAGGCTTGAGCCTCTGGTCGTCCGTCTGCGCCGAACTCTTAAGATCGTAGTTGCCTCCACTCTGGATGATGGGCGAGTAGCACCAGTCTCCGAATCCAGTCTCGAACTGTACCATCCCATCCCGAAACGTCAGCTTTTCCAAGTCCTTTCCCTATCTGACAAGCATCAATTGGGAAAGGACGCACGCCATCACCCTCGAGCTTCTTCCAGAACTTGGAATCCTCCAACCTCGCCTCGATCCTCTCTCCCAACTGCTCGTGCGTGACCTTCTTGCCCGCATCAATATCGCTCGACATGACATCGCTGAAGTGCGACATGAGCTGGTTCGTCATCTTGGTCGCGTGCTGCTCGTTCTTCTACTCCCGCACAAAAGCACCAACCACGTCAGCCACCCTTCCTTCTACTAGCGTGAACACAAAACGCCGGGAGAACTCGACGCACCAACTCCTCCTCATCCTTCACAGCAAGCAACCACGACACGCCCGGGGCAGCATCAAGCTCCTTCAAGTCCTTGCCACTATCCGCGAGGACCTTGCTCCACTCGTTGACGAACTTGCCCTGCATCTTGTCCTTTGGCAACGTGCCGACCTTGTTGCCCGACCCGATCGCGTCGATGACTTGGGTGAAGAGAGCGGCGTTCTCGGCTTCGTCCTTGGTGCGCGTGAGGATCTCGACGGTGACTTGGGTGCCGGATGAGGGCGCGCTGAGGAGGGGTTGGAGGAGCTTGGCTGTAGGTTCAGGGGGCATGGCAGTCAGTGGGATTAGAAGAGACAAGAAACCGCGTCAAGAGGGTCGAGACAGGACGCACCTTTGGTGTTGGAGACGACGAAGGTGACCTTGCCGCTGTCGCCATCGCCAGTTTTGGAGAGAAGCATGAGGGTCGAAGGGAACTCGTATCCGAGGAGGTAGGTCTGCAAACACCCCAACAAACTCTCATCAGCCACCGCTCGTGCCATTCACAGCAGGTGCGAACGCACCTGGATCGCCGATCCCTTCCTGTACGGGTTCTCCTCGTCCGAGTTACCAGCGACGATCAGGAGGTGCTCCAAATCACTGAGAGGTGCCGCATCGGCGTCATCCTTCTGCTCGCCGAGTCACAAGAGTTGGTGAGCTGTTCCCTCCCCACTCAGAAGCTTGCCTGATGAGACGTACCCCCCAGTTCTCGAAGAGGCCAGCCGCTCGTCGGTGGAACGTCGAGGAAGAAATGGAGATGTCTCCCATTTTGGAACTGTGGGTGACTGGTGTGAGATCGTGTGAGGAGTGAGGCGGAGGGGTGGACAGCTTACGTCGCGCCGAGGGTGTGATGCGAGGTGAGGGGTCGAGACGGGGACAGACGCTCGTTAGACTGAGCTCAAGACCTGAGAAGTGGCGAGAAAGAGAGGAAAATGATAGTCAGCTGCTACTCTTCCTCTTTGTCTCTGGCTCGTTGCCGCCCTGCCCAAGCGCCGAGATCCCTGACTTGCTCGTCCTGATCGTGCTCTACGCGCTCGTCCTCACGCGATTCGTAGGCACCACAGACGCGATATACGCGCCGCCTCCTCCATTACTTCTCATACAGTCAGAGAACGTCCATTTGCGCCCCTCCTCGAGCGTTGGCCGCGTTCCTGCGTCGCCGCTGGACGCGAGTGTCTTCCTCCACTTTACTCGCGCCTCGCGTCGCCTCGCAGTGTCGTGCAAAGTGCAGAATGATCGTGCAGTCGAGATATAGCAAGAATACTAACCCTCTCTGCCTTTGTGGAAGAACGCGGGTGTGTGCGACGAGAGGTGAAAGCACAACGGCAGCCGCGACTTCGAGCCTGCCGAACTTGGGCGCGTGTGGGCGCGACGCGGTTCACGACTTGGGCTCTCGCGAGCGAAAACCAATGTGCGTGAACACCACGTGGCCCTCAGTCTTTCATCGGGAGAAAGACAATCAAACACAGGTTGCAGCATCATGATTCATCAAACAACTCCATATAGTTCATTTATCATCTCCTCCGCCCCCAGCTCTTTGAGCGTTGACGGGGTTCTTGGAACGTGCGACCACGACGTTAGAGGGGCTCCGCCGAGCACAGCTTGTCCTTCTTCCGCCCACCAACTTTTTTTTTTGTGGGCTCAAATCTACCTAACTTTGCTCATTTATCCGCTCGCATTCCATGAATCCTTCCACTACCACGGTCCAGCCGAGAGCGGCGCCGCCGTGCCGACGAAGCCTACCCCCTTCACTAGAGAAGGAGGTCCTCGCCTTCCTCGCGTCCTGGACGCCGTGGTGGAAGCCCGACTGGGAGACTCTCCTAGAAGCAAAGTTCATGGAAGACTGGGCGCACGAATACGCTGTGAACGAGGGGGACAGGACACACCTGAACTTGAAGGCGATGGGCTGGTTCGGGCGTCTGGGTCCGGACGGCAGGAATTGTCGTCGCGAGCTCAAGAAACTCAAAATCGAGTATCGAAACAATGGGTCAGATGATCCACCGAGTCTACTCACATGTTAGTCGACGGGTCGCTGACGCCGGACTTGCTTGCTGCCCAGCGCTGTTCGAGGCACGGTTTCACTACATCTGGTCCCAGAGGTCCCGTCCCCCGCGCCGACGGACGTTCTCTGCGTGTTCAAAGGAAATTCGAGCCGAGTTTCAGAAGCACACTGAGGAGATGCGTGCTGAGCGGGAAAGTGAGTCCTCAAACAACGTGTCCGTGTGGTGATCGACCGAGGCCGTTCGCTGATGCCGTTGCAAAAGAGGGACGCATGAAAAATTGCGACGAGAGCAAAGATTCCTTGGTACTGACACTTTATGTCTTGCCGACGTGTGAGGAATTGTGATGCGACCAAAGTTCTTCGGTAGTCACAGTCTCGCCGTAATCCAATGGGTGAGGCGGTGCCTGCGTAATTGCGCCCATGTTGGACCATGGGACCCCAGTACCAATCGTCCTTGTCTTGTCAATCGCCGTGAATATTTTGCCGAACTCACTATTGTTCAAGCAAACGATGAGAGAAGAAAGCCACGTGCGCGGTGTCGGCTGACAAACCGCCGACACGCCGGGGGCTGAGGTTGGCGCGAGCCGGTCTCGCTGCCTTCTACGCTCACTTTCCTCACGACTTTTTTTTTGCTCGAGGTCGCTGCAAGGCAACGTCAACTCTACATTCAAGTATGTTGCATTTCGAGTCATGATCCTCCTCCAAACCCCACCTCTGACCTCGTGCTCGTCCAGCCATCGCCGTTCGACCTCCGACCCTTGGCGTCTCACAAACACCGACCTTGCCCGTCCCCTGCCCGTCCACCATGTTCACCTTCAACCTCCCGCCAGAAGTCCTAGGGATGGTGATGGAGGAACTCGCCCTATCGCTCTACGTCGTCGAGTCCGACTCGCGCAACCGCGACGTCCGGAACCGGACGCTCGTCGCAGTGGCGCACGTCTCCAAAGCGTGGAAGGCCGTCGCCGAACGCCTCCTCTACTCCGACCTCCAGGCTTCATGGGATGTAGTTACGGCAAGACTGTTGGAGAGAACATTTGACGAGCGGAAGGATCTCGTCGGGCGCGTGAGGACGCTGAGGCTCGACTTTCTGAGGTGGGAGGACCTCATTGACAAGGTCGTGCTGGAGCCAGAGGTCGTCGAGGAGATCCAGAAGAAGGCGGAGGAGGAGACACGGCCGTTGGAGGAAGGGGCAAACGCTATCGCTGTCCAGCGGAGAGGGCATCTCGTTGAGGATTTTGCGAGGGACCTGGAGGAGGCGCCGCGGTGGGAGAAGCTCGAGGCGGCGGCGCCAGAGATGGAGGAGGCAGATTGGACGGGGAACGACGAGAATGTCGAAGAGGGGTGTGTTCACTTCTTCAACAACTTCCTTCCACGCTTCCCGCGATTGGACGCCCTCCACCTCACGTACTTCGACGTCGACATCCCCCTCGACTGGGCCGCTACCATCGAAGCTTTGGGGCGCCTCAAAACGCTCAGCTACTACGGCGTCGATTACGAGCTGCTGATGAGGCTGTTAAGCCACACGCCAAAGCTGCAAGACCTCTCCGTCGACCTCGACATGGACGACGACGAGGGCTACGCTCAGCTCGGCGGCCAACCCACGCCGACGTTTCCTCCGCTCCCGAACCTGCGACACCTCCGACACGGGTTCCACGTCAACCCTCGTCGATACGGAGCTCCACTTGTAATCGACACCGAGAAGTCTGGACCGACGTTGTTCCTCGACGCGGCGGAAGCGTATAGGGACACGATTGAGACGATCACGATTGGCTCGTGCACGTCGTTTTTGGATTGGACTGTCGCCCACACTCCGTTCCCCTTATTCTCCTACACATTTCCCCGACTCTCCTCCCTGAGAGCAGATCTTACGCTTCCCCGCTCCGACTCGGCCCTCTTCAACGCCTTCCTCGCTCGACACGACCTCCGCCACGTCGGCGTCAAGGTGGTCATCTGTGACGAAAAGAGCCCTTGTATCGACACGTCGAAAGACCTCCTCGCCGCTCTCCCTTCTTCAATCGTCTCAATCACCACCTCGTCCTTCCCAACGACCGCGACGCTCATCGACAGTCTCACCGCTCTCTCCGCGCGCGTCCCGTCCGAACTGCCCCACCTCGCCACCGCGACGTTCTTGACGATCTACCCGGTTAACACGACTGGGCCTTGGAAAGGCGTGGATCAGATGGATGAGGGTGTAGCAGTGCTGACGAAGGAGCTGGAGGAGAAGGGCGTGACGGTCTGTGTTTCGCCGGACGTGGGTTCCAAGGTGGATGTGATGACGTGGGAGAAACGGTTCGGCGTTTGAGGAGCCGTAGTGAGTGGATGGACTGTAGCATGAGAAGAGTACCTTAGAGTGACTTTTCTGCCTTGATGGTGTGGTGTTCAACTTGCGACGACTTGATGCGGCTCTCTTTGAGGGGTCGGCAGAGAGAGTGTCGCGCGTCCTTCGTTGGCGAGCTCAATCTTTCTGGCGTACAACAACGTATTCCCTTCTAATTACCTCTCATTATTAATCTATTAATGTCCTTCTTCAAAGAATTCGTCGTGCCTCCCTTCCATCCACTGCCGAAGCTCCACCATGCCGGCCCTCGGTGGCGGGGCCCAATCCCGTCTCATGACGACGCCAACGCGGTGCTGCCAACATCAACGGCGCGCTCCTGCGGTCGCTTATCCACCAAGATACTCTCCGGAGAGCTGAGAGTGGGCATCAAGCTCTCGGTCGCTGTTGGGCGGCGGTGATTCAGCGCCCTCCGGTCAGTCACTCAACTTGTCCGCTCACTCGCGGTACCGTTCAGGAACATACCTTCGAGTCGTGATCGAGGAACAGCTTTTGCGCTTTCCACGTGTGAGATCGTGTGGTTCACGAGCTGTAGCAAGATGGTGGAGTGAGGATCAAGTAGGCGAGCGAAGGAAGGATCGAGGAGCCCACCTCTTGTCGAGAGTCGAAGGACGCGTCGCAGAATGCCCATCGGCAGGGCAGAGTCATCTGAATGAGCTCCTAGATGAGCTGCACAAATCTCGTGTACTTTGTGCTGGACCCGTGCGCCTTGAGGAGCCAGGCGTCGGAGGTCAAGGCTTGACTGCGCAACGAACGCGGCGACTTGACGGTTTGGACGCTGGGGACGGTTTCCGTCCTTCACTTTTCGCACTACCCGAAAAAAAAAACAAGACAACACAAAGCCGTCAGAATGGTGAGCTAGTCCGACACTTCTGCTCTGGTCACTCCTTCCGCCCGCCGAGTTCGTACGAGAAATGCCGCTCGCTGCTCGCGCGCGCCCCACCTTGTACGGCCCCAAGCTGACTCCCGCCATCCTTGTTCGTCTCGGGGACGTTCCTGGCAGCCCAAGGACAACTACGGTCAGAGCTACAAGATTTCCGGTAGTGGCACCAACACCCAGGGTTCGTGCCTGCTCCTCCTCCTCTTTCATTTTCGTGAGGGACCTCCTGTTCTCACCCCCGATGGACCTCCGCCAACAGGAAACAGCTACGACGTCCGCTCGTACGACAGCCCTGGAAGCAACGACAACACTTACCACTGTTCTTTTTCAACATCCTTTCTCTCATCCTCCCCTTTCTCCGACATCGCGGGAGAGTCGAAGAGCACGAGGGGTGCTGACCCTAATTGTGGGGGGGATGGGGCGCAGACTCCAACTCGGACGGGAGCTACTACTACAGTAACTCGGATGGCAGCACGTACCACCAGAGCAGTGAAGGCGATGCTACCTACACTTCCAGCAGCGGCAGTGGCTGGACAGAGTCGGGCGGAGAGAGGACGTACAAGTGAGCACGCGAGGCCGGCGACCGGGAGGTGGTAATGATGTGAGGTGAGTCTGCGGTTCCTTTTCTTCCATGTGTTTCAATCAATATGAAGCTCAGGGCGCTGATCCAGCACCCCTTGATATAGAGCTATCATCAACGTACCGCCCCGGCCCCCCACTCGTCCCCTCCGTTCTGTCTCTTTCTTCTCCTGTTTCACATCACTTTTTTGCATCCATCAATTCTACGTTGGAGAGTTTGAAATACTGAAATTCACCTGCTTACGACCTTTCGCTACCACATCGCCACCTTCGTGGTAACAATCAGAATGCCTTCATGATTGGGACGTGCCGCAGCTGGTCTGAAGACGCCGTGAAGGAGTAAAAGGATCCAAAAGCAGACTTTGAATGTCCAGAAGAGGAAAATAGCAATGTGGGTGATTATATCCATGTAATGGTCTTCCAGTAGAGCTGCCACGACTCATCCAGGAATCAACACGTGTCGCCGCAGCGGCTTCGGGCGACGGCTCGGGCGAAACGCGGACGCTATCGCCGTCCGTATCAGCAGCTCCACTTTCTTCTCTTACCTTCACCTCTACCCTGGCACGAATGCACCTTGACACCGCCGCTCTCACCTCTGCACTTCTGGCCTCCACCACCACTGCTCCTCGGCCGGTCCCACGAGCCGTCGTGGCCGTCGCGTCGCGCTCCGAGGTGCTCTTTGAAGGCGCGAGCGGACCGACGATCTACACCGGCTCGGACGCGCGTGATGCTGATGGAGGAGAAGGAGGAGTGACGGCAGACTCGATATTCTGGCTGGCGAGCTGCTCGAAGCTCGTGACTTGTATCGCGGCGTTGCAGTTGTTGGAGCGGGGCAAGTTTACGCTCGAGAGTGATGCGGAGGCGTGGGTGCCCGAGTTGAGGGATGCGAGGATACTCAAGGGGTTTGATGAAGACGGTGAGGAGGTGTGGGAGGAGAAGAAGGGGAAGGTTACGATCAAGCAGCTGTTTACGATGACTGCTGGGTAAGGCGATTGTTTTGGCGTGAGTTGGTGTAGGAAAGTCACGCTGAGTTTGCTGTTGCTACAGATTCACGTATAGCAAAGCTTCGGAAACCCACGAGCGGTATCGTATCAAGCATGGAATTGAGCTCATTCAAGGCTTTGGTCCAACCACGATGCCGCGGGTACGTGTCCGCTTCTCTTGTGGGCCTAGCTATACGCAAAGTTCACAAACATTTTTTGTAAAACAGACGGCGGTGACCAAGCTGCCGATGGCTGCCCAGCCTGGCTCAACGTTCATCTACGGCCCGTCAAACGACTGGCTCGGGTTTGTGGTCGAGGCCGTGTCCGGGATGGACTTGGAGTCGTAAGTAGTTCATCCTTCATTGTGAGCAAAACCAAAAGGCTAAATTCTTTTGTCGGTCGTCAGCTATTTGCAGAAGCACGTCTTCAGGTACGCTTGGCAGCCTTCTCCCAGCCCACCAGGGGTCCACTGCTGACCCCGCTGTCTCCTTCCCAGCCCTCTCAACATCACCGACATGACTTTCACCCCATCCCAAGCCCACCTCTCATCTCTCCTCAACCTCCCAGACCACGCTCCCGGCGTACCAGGACACACCGTCTCCCCTCCCTGGCTCTGCTTCACCCCTGAATCCGCCGCCGGAGGCGGAGGCCTCTTCGGGTCCCCCAAATCATACCTCAAGATCCTTCGCACAATCCTCAATGACGGTGTTGACCCAGATACTGGAGCTCAGCTGTTGAAGCGAGCCACGGTGGAAACGATGTTCGCTCCGCAGATCGAGGGCGAGAAAGTGTTGAAGGAGCTGAATGAGGCACTGAGGGCTGATAACGATCCGTGGTCGAGGAGTGAGCTGAGCGGTGGGATAGAAACTGTGGAGGAGGTCAAAGAGAGGAAGAAGAATTGGGGGTTGGGCGGGGCGCTGAATGTCGAGGGGTTTGAGGATGTTGGTGGGAGGAGGAAAGGGAGTATGTTTTGGGCGGGGTATTCGTGGGTACTCTTTCCTTCGCAGACTGAAACTTTTTTTAAAAGTAGCTAGCTGACTTTCCGGCGTTGGGATGACAGGAACACGTACTGGTGGATCGACAGGGAGGCCGACATTACGGCGCTCGTGTGGATCCACACGGTGCCTTCGCCCGATCCTGCCCTGTTTGATCTGTGGGAAATTGTGGAAAAAGAGATCTATAAAAGCCTTTGAGTACTAAATAGACATGGAAAGCAAAGACGCTGCCGAAAGGCGTGCTTGTAACGTGCGCAACACGTGGATCTTTCTGTAGCGCTGGTACCGGATAAGAGTGCTTCAAAGCGGTCCTTGTTGACACCAAGCCTGTCCTAAGTTTCTTGACCAACCTTGGGCTGTTTACCATTCTAAGCTTCGCAAACCCGGTCTCGTGAGCTTGGCTTGGGGACATCCGTTTGATTGCAGGTGGGATTGCGTGATTGCGAAAGCAGCATGATTCTGAATGTGTGACCAAATGAATACAGTCCTGTTCAACTCTCGAGCAAAGGTGAGCATTCTATAGAGAAACAAGGAGGCCACCCTCCTCTTGCCCCGCGCCAGACGTTCGTTCGGACGCTGCGCCTTCCGTCACGACTTTGGGCTCCTCAACTCTCCTCGAAATAGCGCCGTGGCCGCGTTGCCCTCCCTCCCCCTCCTCCCAACCCATCGACAACTCACTACAGTGAGATTCGAGCCAGAGCGAGAGACTCTGTGCTCCAGACGACGGAACGACCCTCGGTACCTGGTCGACGTCTCGCGTGCGACGGCCTCCAAGTCAACACGCCCCGCTCGCCCGCCCGCGCACGCGTTTGTTCCAACTACGCTCCGGTGCCGCAATCGCTGAAGTTGGAAGTGTCGACGAGTTTGAGGTTTATGTGAGTGGTTTCTGTGCTCACGTCGCGGAAGAAGCGACGGAAGGAGGCTGGCGAGGCACGATGGAAGCTGTGAGCTCCTGTTGATGGTGAGCAAGGAGCGAGCCGGTGGGGAGGAGTTAGGCTTCGCTGGTGGCGATTTAGGGCTGGCGATCGGGTGGCAACACCAGAGCTGTATAGAGCAGACGGAAGTCAAGGAGAAACCGAGCAGCGAGGGATGTGTGGGTCGACCGAGCTGAGCGATGGACGGAACGTGCGAGGCGCAATTGGGTCGTGCTGAGACGGGGGTCTGAGACAAGGAGCTCAAGGGAGCGTGCACATCGAGTATCGTGTACAATTACACGCTGACGCTAACTGTAATGTTGCTGCTTTCTTTCGCCAGTGTCGACGTACAACAAACAGTCCTCCGAACCTTCCGACGCACGTCGGCAGTGGCGCATAAACAACCGCGATGGATCCCTCCCGCCGCCCCGACTCAGCACCTACCCCTCCCACACCCACCCAAGAGTCAAACGATGACATCGACGAGCTATCTCCACACAACCGCAACGCCTCGGACGTGACGCTCGCGCCCTCGACCGCTTCCACCGCGCGCCCGCTCCCCGCGCTCTCGCCCATTCCTTCGACTCCAACCACGTCTGTCACTCCGACAGCAGCGACAACTCAGACGTCGATAGGGAGGGGTGCACCGCCAGCGAGTCCGTTGCAGTATCGTTCGAGTTCGACGCTGCCGCTGCAACAGCCGACGACCCCATCCTCGACCAACACCACGCCCATCGCTCACTCTCGCGGCAACTCCGCTGGTTCAGTCATCTATTCTGGCCCCACACCTACCACTTCAGCCCTACCCGAAGGGTCATCATCGATGAGCGTTTCGTCGTCGACGAGCTCGATTGGAACGGCGCGACGACCCCCGGGGATTCTCCAGCACCCATCCGAGACTGGACCAACAGCGCCGAGGGATCGCCAATCCTCCGTCACAAGACCATACTCTTCTGCATCGAGCTACGCACCTCAGACTCCAGGCCAATATGCCGGCGTGAGGTCGTCGGTCGGCGGAGATACGGAGACGGAGAGCCTCCTTTCGGACGACTTGGGCGACCTGAGCGACGCAGGGGCATGGGAGAGGGTCGCCAGGACACCCAAGATGGGTCCGAGTGGTGCGGGAACGGGAGGAGGAGCAGGAAAGGGCAAGGCGGCTGCGAACTTGGGGCTGAGGAGCTCGAGCGTGGCGCCGTCGAGCAAGTCGAGGAACAGGAGTAAGAGTCAGAGTAGGATCAAGAGGTACAGCGATGACGAGGAAGAGGATGAGGGTGCTGGCTTTATGTATGGGAGAGCGATGAGTCCTGGTCCGGGAAGGAGTGGAGTCGTCGATGAGGATGATGAGGTCGAGAGGAGGGATAGGGGAGAAGAGTTGGTCAGGAAGAGGATGAAGGACCGTGCTAGGGTCAAGAAGGTTCGTGCTGGCAGATCTCTGAGGTTTTCTGTTACACATCAGCTCACTCATTCTCTCGATTATTTGTGAACCACAGGAAGCGGAGAAGGCATCTCGCAAACGTGAGCTTCTCGATGCCAAGAACCGCCTTCAACTCGACGCGAACCGCCGCGTCTCGTACAACCCGCATGCGCCTCCAACTGACCTCGACTACGACCCTCCCGAGCGCTCTTTCTCCGGCCCTCCAACCGCGACCGCCGTGCCACGAGGCGGTGATCCCGGGATGGGCTATGGCTTCCCTGTGCCGGGTGCACGATCGCGAGAGCCGTCGAGGAGCGGGTTGAGAGAGAGCTTCCTCTCGGAAGGAGGTGCCGAGTCTGGATACCCAACGAGCGAGGAAGCGGAAAGGAGCGGCCAGTTCTCTCCGATGACGCCGGGAGAAGGGTGGCCGCCAGCTCCTCCGACCCCGGTGTTGTCGAGGAGGACGTCATGGAGGAGACCTAGCTACGCTACGACCGTGGGAGACGAGAATGAGAACCCGTTCGCGGATAGGACGCCGGGAGTGGGACCTGAGCCTGACGATGGGGAGGTATCTGAGCTCGACGAGGGAAGGGGCGGCGCGGAGACGGACGACGCGAGTGACGATGAGGATATTGATGATGGTGGAGAGGTCGAGTACACCCTCAAGGACCGTCAAGATGTGCGTTTCTTTCTTTCGAAGAAAATTGAGTTCCAGGCGTTGACGTGGCTATCTAATCCAGGCGATCAACATCGAGCACCCGTTCGGTCTGCCCATCTGGAAGCCAGCGCTGTACAAAAAGTCTCGCTCCGTCACACGTAACGCCGAGACCGCCCTCCACGCCATCCCATCCTCGACCGCCCTCCGCCATCTCGCGCCTGGCAACATCCTCTGGACGATCTTCTTCGGTCTTTGGCTCGCCATCGTTTGCGCCATTGTCAGCGCGTTGCTGTGGTGTGTGCCTTGGGGAGGTGGAAAGTACGGAAGAGTAGTCTGGGAGCTGGGAGGGTACCTCTTCTGGCCGTTCGGCAAGTACGTCGAGGGCTGGAGCGATGACGTGCCAGCGGACGACGACGACGAAGAGGATGCTGGAAGGTACGACGACATCGAAGAGGAGGACGAGGACGATTTGGATGAGGAGGCAAGTCCTTACCGCACTCCCGTTCCCGAGGATTTGGAGGGCAGAGGGAGCACCTACGGTCGAGGTCGAGCGGGGCGCGTCGTCAGCGGCACGTCGAGCACCGGCACGTTCCAGGGCAAATCGACACTCCGAGGTCCTCGAGCCGATCAGATCTGGGACGAGGTCCATGGAGGGCAGTCGTCGCTCCCCGACGAGCCTCAGCGCCCTGTGGCTGTTACGCAGGATTCGAGCCAGTCCGTCCTTGTCGATGCCAACGCCAACGCGACGGAGCGAACCGGCCTTGTCGCGAGAGCCTCACCAGGCTACGGAACCACTCGCGACGACAAGAGCGTGAGGTCGTCGAGCCAGGAGACCATCTCGGGACTTCGTCCGCACGACTTCAGCAAGGACGAGAACGGAAACCACCACTTCCGCGTCAGGGCGCTCGGGCGCACGATGTGGTGGGTGAGCTTCTACCTCATCGTCGCGCCTTTCATGCTTCTCGTCTGCATCCTTTGCTGGGGCATGGTCTTCACCATCCCCATGGCGAAGCTCCTCTGGGTCCTTCTCCGCCACCTCAACAACGAACCGCTCTCGCTCCACTTCCGGTCACCGCCAAAGTTCTCCACCACCTCTCCGCCCAACGGGGACGCAGCGACCTCAGCAATCCCTGAAGTTGTCCAGTTCCCCATCCGAGCAGGCCAGCGCGCCCCTCGAGTCTCGCGCCAGACGGTCCGCGTCGCCAAAGCTCAAGGACGACTCTTTGGCCCTCGTTCTACGGTCCTTCTCTGCACGTACCGTGCCGCTGGCCTCCAGTACTACAAGTACACTGTCGACGGAGTCAACATTATGTTCATCAACCTCCTCTCACTCGTCGTCTTCGTCATCGCCGACTTCTTCTTTATCGAGCCCCACGTCGAGAAGCACCATCTCGGCGGGTTCCTCGGCTTCATCGCTGGGCAAGCCTTCATCTTCGTCCTCGCCCTTCTCAGCGTCATCCCGCTTTCCTACTTCATCGGCATGGCTGTCGCCTCGATCAGCGCCCAGTCGTCGATCGGTATGGGAGCCGTCATCAACGCGTCGTTCGGATCCATCATCGAGATCATCCTTTACTGCATCGCCTTGACGCAGTCCAAAGCTGAGCTTGTGGAGGGTAGTATTATCGGGAGTATTCTCGCGGGAGTGCTTTTGATGCCGGGCATGTCGATGGTTGGTGGAGCGATGAGGAGGAAGGAGCAGAAGTTCAACGCGAAAAGTGCCGGCGTGACCAGTACGATGCTCATGTATGTTCCACTCTCGTTCTTACCACCTTTTCTCCGACTGACTGGACCCACCTTCTCCTTTCTCAGCATGGCGATCATCGGTATCTTGACGCCGACGATGTTCTACGAAATCTACGGCAGCGTAAGTCGTCAGACTTCCACAATCGTTTGAGATTGCAGGGCCGATCGAATTTGTCTCTACAGTTTCAGCTCACGTGTAGCGGATGCGACCCGAACTTGCCTGGCGACCTCCAGTCATGCAGGACGTGCTACTACGAGCACGTGGACCCCGTCGACGATCCATTCTACAAGACCAGCGTCAAGCTTCTCTCGTACTGGTGTGCCACTATTCTGGTCTTTGTAAGAGCTTTATTCTGCTACTGGAAGGGGTCGACGCTTACCGTTCCTTGCTCTTGCAGTCGTACCTCATCGGCCTCTGGTTCTCGCTCCGCACCCACGCCTCGCAGATCTGGCAGAACGCCCAGTCGTCGCACGAGCAAGGCCTTCCTCGACCCCTCACCGTCCACGTGCCCAACGACCGCACTTCCATCTACAAGCGCATCGTCCCCAGCCAGCTCGTCACCAACAAACGACGTAGCAGCGCGTCGGGCGACACGCCAACGGCTACTCCCGCCATCGGTCCAAAGGGCGCGCATGGCAAGCCCGACGCCGGCATTCCCGTCATTGAGCTTCCTCACGGAATGACGGAAGAAGACCTTCACAATGCGGTCAACGCCGTCGCTTCCGCCCGCGAGCGCGAGGCGGGTGTCCAGAGGCAATCGTCGCACGCTCGCGAGGCTTCGGCGCCGAAGGCGGAGGACAGCGGTGGACACGGTGGGCACGACGCCCCCAACTGGAGTCGTGCGAAGAGTGCCAGTGTCTTGATGGGATGTACGATTCTCTACGCCATCATTGCTGGTTCGTTTGCTTGTTTCCTAACTTCTGAGATGGAATACTGACTTGATACGCGCTCAGAAATCTTGGTCGACGTGGTCGATGTCGTTCTCGACGGATCGGGCATTCCTGAAAAGTTCCTCGGTGTCACTTTGTTCGCCCTCGTCCCCAACACGACCGAGTTCATGAACGCCATCTCGTTCGCCATCAACGGCAACATCGCCCTGAGTATGGAGATTGGATCGGCCGTGCGTTTTCTTCATTGTGATAATCTGTTGAGCTTTCAAGCTGAAGTTGTGCTCCTTCCTCAGTACGCTCTTCAAGTCTGTCTCATCCAAGCGCCCGCGATGCTGGCGTTCTCGGCCTACTACGCTATCGGCAAAGACAACCTCAGTCGCCGCATGTTTACGTGAGTCGATGTCTTTTGCGTCTTTTTCAGCATTAAGTTTGCTCGTCGGTAGGCTGGTCTTCCCCCGATGGGATGTCATCGCCATCTTGTTCTCAGTTTTCCTCTTGACGTACACCTACATCGAGGCTCGAAGCAACGTGCGTCCCACTTTCCTATCGCTTTGATTCTCTCACGCTAACGCTGCCTGATGTTTCCAGTACTACCGTGGAAGCATCCTGTGCCTCAGGTACGCTTGCGCCTCTCCCTTGCCTCCCCGCAATGAAAGCCGACGTGTTTTTGTTTCACTGCAGCTACCTTGTCCTCATCGGCGGCTTTGCTTTCTCCCCTGCCCCCAGCATGGACAATCCAGCCCCTGGATCTCTCGTCGGTCTTGCTTCCGCCGCCGTCACGCCTACCTTTTCATTCACGGAACACCTTCAAGCTATCTTCTTTACTCTATTTTCTAGATAATTCCTCTTGTCATACCACTCGCAACCCTTTTCTGTTCGCATATCGCCGCTTTACTACTTGTTTTTGCAACTTTCGTGAATATAGTTCTGTTTGACCGCCTTTCGGTTCGCGAGGAAGGGAGATGGGGAAGGCAGTGCTGGATCATGTCTCCGTCTCCGCATCTCTCGGCGAGCGCAAGTCTTCGGACTATTTGAAGCACTTTCAGCTTTAATCAACTTCCGATTCACTCTTTCGAGCTCTATGGCCTCCGTTTGTACGGCGGGACAAGAAGATAGAGGGTTGAGACTACAAACGTGGCTGCGAGAGGGCCAATCCACCAGATCCAATGATCTAAAGAGACGCGCAAGTCAGAAATATTAGGTACAGCTGTTGTGAGATCACCCACACTGGTAATTATTTCTCGCCACCGCCAGGGCCAAACAACGCGCTGGATTCAGTCCGGCGCCTGTGAATCCCCCGATCATGCCGGAGCTTGAGAACGTAACGATCCCGAGGGCGGCTCCGGTGAATATCTGCGTCACAAAGGATGTTCAAAGCCTAACTAGGTCACAGAAAGGTTGACTACTGACAGGTCCCAAGACAGATCCGAACGCCTGAGCTGCACGAGGATCTAATCCGAGGCCGAAAGCGAGGAACCTAAGAAACGCGACATTCATCAGCGGCTGGAATTGGCTAGTTGAACGGTGAAAGATACGTACAGCAAGCAGAACGAGCTAACAGCCTCCAAAAGGAACGCCTGATGCACCGCCACCTCCGCGTCGTCGATCCAGCACCCTCCCCCATGATACAAGTTCGATCTCTTGTTCCCCAAAACGGCCTTCACCAGCCCTCCCGCCGACACTGCACCCAGGGTCTGAGCAGCAAGGTACGCGACATAACGAGGAAGTTCCATCATCCCCGTAAAAAATGCTGCCGTTGAGATGAGAGGGTTGAGGTGACCTCCAGAGATTGGTGCGGTCGCGAGGATGTGGAGTGAGAGGAGGACGAGGTTGCTGCAGCCGACGTAGACGAAGACGACGTTCGTTTGGGAGCCTTGGAGGGAAACACCGATGAGGGCGCTGAGGAATACCATGCTGACGGTTCCCGCGAATTCGATTAGCTGTTTCATGAGAGCAGTTCAGCGCGCACAGCAGATGCAGGGGAAGAAGACGAAGACTTACCGATGCTTCGTAGTATTCCTGCTTGCCCCACGGCACCCGCAGGTTAAACAGCAGAGCGCGCAGAGTTCCCGGGACGACGGGATCATTCTCGCACACCGCCGGTCGCTGTTCCGGTGCGAACGAACTCGCGAACCCAGCTCCAGACAGCTCCCTCAACCTGACATCCTCTTCCTTACTGCTCAGCTCCATCGTAGGAAGCGTGACTGACATCGTGAC
>JALBUQ010000212.1:0-27193 GCA_024364755.1 Pseudohyphozyma bogoriensis
GAACGACTCGAGGTCGGCTTTGTAGTTTCCGACTGGAGTGAAACTCAGTCAGCTCCACGTCATTAGTCTGGGAAGAAAGGATGAGCTTACGCAGCCAGTTCTCAATCGACTTGAAGTAGGGGAGCGTGAGGAAGAGAGGGCGGACCTCCTTGAAGTACTATGGTGGCACTCAGCTTGGTCAGCAGCGTCTCGTGATTGAGAAGAGCTTCAGCTTACGGAGTATAGAGTAGCACAGAAAGCGGACGCAAAGATCCTGCTCGGTAAGGGTTAGTCCTCTTCGCTCGACGAGAGGAGCCCAGCGACAACGCACCCAGAAAAGATCGTCAAGCTCAACTCTGGCCTCCTCTCAACATTCACTCCATTCTCAAATTTCCTTCCAAAACCCCACGTCGGAATCCAAGCCCCCAATTCGTCGCAACCGACCTCATACGGCGCTGCGTGACATGAACAACACGTCAGCGTCGTGAGTTTCTCGTCCTGAACGGAAAGCGCACTCACTGACTTCGAACCACATGTACTTGCTCTCCTTCATCGCCTCCTTCAGATGCTTCTCCTTATCCTCTTCCTGCTTTTTAGTCACGGTCCTGCTTTTCGCCTCTTCGACAACCTCGTCGAGATGAGGGACCTCGTGCCGGATCGCGCAATAGATTGGGAGGGGCTGCTCGCCCTCGTCGAGGAATCGTCGTTGACCGGAGATCTTGAGGTCCAAGGCGGAGAGTGGGGAGGTGGACTTTGAGGGAACAAAGAGACGGGCAGAGACGAGAGTGCCATACACGTCGACTCTGGAAGTTGAGGGGATGTTAGGATGAGCAGGGCAGGAGCGAGCGAAAGGGACGAACACGGTGCTGTCGGCGCTGTCGCTGATTTCTTTCAGGACGGTGCCGCTGAGGATGTACTGAGGGAGGTGCGTGAGCAATTGTTCATAAAAAAAAAGAGAGAAATTTTTGAGCCAACCTCGGCGGTCTTATGGTCTGCTAGCAGGTCGAGCGTCTCGGGATCGAGGAACGGCGTGACGATCCGGTTCCGGACGTGATCAATAGTCTGTTTGATGTCGCCCTGACCTATGCTGTACAAGCTCGAGAGTCCCCAGCTGACATAAAATAGTCAGCATGATAATCTCGTGAGAAAAGTGAAGGCCAACTCACCACGACCCTGACACTCCGGACGCGTACATGACCACATCCCACAGCCCCGTCTCCTTCGCACCCTCGATCGCTCCCAAGGTGTTCACCATCGCTCGATATCCACCACCAGATGCTGCAACAGCGACGACGGGGATGTCCCTCTCGTCGACCTCCTCGCCCATCAGTCTCGAGAACGCTTCGACCATCCTCGCTCGCCTCGCCCGGACGAACGCTCGCTCCGCATGCGAGACGTCGTTCCCCAGCCGCACTTTGGCATCCCACTCTAGCTCTGGGTGGACCTTGGGGTCGGTGGAGGTGGCTTGGATGCGGGCGTAGGCGGAGGTGGGCGCGTGGGTGAGCTCGCCGTGGAGGCGCTCAAACGTCGTTCGAAGTGAGGTGAGCGAGTCGGTGAGGGAGGTGAGAGTCGGGAGAGATGGAAGTGATGGAAGTTGGATGTCGAAGAATCCTCCTTTGCCCTGTTTCTCGCTTCCTTTCATCAGCTCCGACGCAACCACGAACAGCGCCAGAGCATGCACTCACCTCGTCCGCCTCCTTGACCTCGCCCTTCCTCAGCGGTTTCCGTTCTTCACACAGTAATGGATCTCTGTTGCTCGCATACGCTCTGATCGAGCCAACCGCGACGCATCCTGCTGCTCCAGCGCCAGCCGCTCCCAGCACCCACGGCGCTTGGCGGGACGACGACGACGACGAGGTGGTCGGAGCGAGGAAGCGGAGTGAAGCGTACGCTCGTTTGGCTCGAGAGCCAGACGTTGCTCGAAGCATTCAATTGCGATGTAGCAACTTTTGACGGGGTTGACAGGCGACGGAGGAGGGAGGCCAGCGATCGCACGGCTGACAGGCTCAACTCCGCGGACTTTGACTACTTTCTATCACTTGTTCGACGAACCTCAGCGTTTCGTAAGCTCATCAGTACCAATCGGTCGTATGCCCTTTTTATAGCTATGTGAAGCACAAAGGTACAAGACGACATCACGTTCGTTGTGAGCAACAGAAATGGGCGACGGATGCACGGCCAGCTCAGCGAGGTTCAAGTGTAACGGCGTTAACTCCCTCATGAACAAAAGATAGCTGATCTAGGCTGAGCTGGCCAACAGTGGACCTCAGATGTCAATGGAGCGTGCGGCCAGCCTGTACACGTGGTCAACCAACTTGGTGCGGTTTGCGCAGTGTTGGTAGACCATCGCATCCTGCGGATCTGTGAAAGCATCGTAGCAGGTTGTTTAGTTTGTGCAGTATCTTCAGCCACTTTTTGTGCTTGCATTAATGACCATGTGAGGCGCATCGAACGACCTTCAGGCTCCTTCCCTCAGACGCTCCCGGCTGCCCCCGAAGTCAAGACACACATCCGGAACAACGACTGCACGTGTGCCTCTTTACGAACCTGCTTCTCAACATGCTTGTTTCCATGAAGTTTGCTTCGTGTTCCGCAAATCCTGGTGGAGGTGCCGCGGCAGTGGGCGAGGACTCTGGACCTCTGCACGGGTCGACCAGCCTCGCGCGATTTTCGAGGGACAGACATTGTATCGTACGATGTGTTTCGCCCAGTCAGCGGCCGGTGTTGATCCTCTGAATGGACCTGAGTGCCTTCTAGGCACTGGCTGGTTTTGCAATGTACAGACCCAACGCCAGCCACACGTCGTACCCAAAGACCACGTCAACCCCCAATCAAGCGTTGCCGCGCTTACTGACAAAATATAGTTTGCACTTCCCGAATCTCCCCTTGTAGCAAATGAGCTCTGCGACTCTATTTCTCCCAACCTCACCTTGCTCCCCCTTAATAACGGCATCAATGTCGTTCTTCGGCGGTGAGACCTTCTGAGAATGTTCTCTGGGCGGAGTTCCTGAGCCCGGGCGCGCCACGTGAGACGCGTTCAGATCCGGAAGGTGCGTTCCAACTCTGACTGGGCCAGGCGATGCGGAAAGATCGACCGACAGGCCCCACTAGTTTGTTGCCTAACGCTTTGCGGTCGGTGGTTGACAGGCACAACAAAACTCTCGTCGCGAGCCTGGGTCCGCCCGTCGCCCATCATTTTTCGAACATCTGGGTCGTCAGTGTGGCCACCCTCCCTTACGACCACACCATCATCTGCTACGCCTACGACTCGACACAGATTGATACACAAACTATTGAAGTTTCCCACCATGGTGGAAATAGCAGGCTTCGACATCCCTGATGACGTTCAGAACCCTTACGCCTGGGTGCAGACGACCCTCGTAGCACAGATGTACCCGCCCTTCACGGGAGGATTCAAGGGAAGGACAGCGGGACTCCTCGTGTTGCTTGTCTTGTGAGTGGGTGGAGGTTGAATGATACGGAGGCGGGGGCTGACCACACTGGAGAGCAGCGTGATTGCGGTTTCGGCGGTCTATCTGTGGTTGCAAGTGCGGGATGCGAAAAAGGAGACGAAGAGGGAACTGTGGAACCCATTGTGGGCTGTGAGAGTCGTCGATAGACCAGCAGGTGTGTTCTTTGTCCTGTGATGCTCAGAGAGGTCTTGCTGACAAGGGTCGGCGTCGCAGGGAGATATCTCGCAATCAACCAGTACCTGCTGTACCCGATCTGCTCAATCGCTTCTGCAGGATGTGCGCATTCTTTCGTTCGTTCTTTTCTGGTCTGTTTTCTCACATCCTGTTGGACTTTTTTCAGTGTGGATCGCGTTCGCAATCCGGGTATACTACATGTTCGGAAAGCAAGGCTCCCCGACGACGCTTTTCCTTTGGATGCCGATGATGTGTAAGTTATCTTCTCCTGCTCGCTTCTCTCCTCCAAATTTGACTTTAAGCTATTGTCAGGGATTCCTTTCTATATTTCCGCCGCAATCACGACATTCGCCGTCCTCGCCGGCGCCAACCTCTCCTCCGTCGGCAGCCAGCCACGCTCTCACAAGCTCTCACCCCTCGTCCATAACGCCCTCTTCGTTTTCCTCCTCCCTATCACGGTTGCTGGAATGGCGGGAGTAGGGATCTGGGCCGGGATCGGGTGGAAGCATTTCGCGGTTAGTTGGCAGAACACGTACGACGCAGCGTCCCTCGCGGCCGCCCAGTGGAACGGGACGGTCAATGCTGCTCTGGATGATGAGCTGCAGCAGAAGGCAGTAGTCAGGTGCGTGATCCTCAAAACTGGGCTGTCGTTGGAGCCTGAAACTGACGGAAGACCCCAGGCTTGCATACGTCGCCGAGTTCCTGTACCGCGAGTCAACGTGCATGAAGGTCTACATCGCTGGCGCTGGATGTTTAGTCGTGGTGAGTCCTCGCAATTATGGGCGACTTTAATGGCTCGCTAATGGCTCCTTCCTCCTTCGCTTCCAGATCAACGCGATCGGCGGCTTCGTCCTCCTCTCGAAATTACGTGGCTCGCCTGACGGCACCATCGTACCCATCGATCAGCCCATTGTCGCTCGTCTTGCGCCCCTCAACTCGACCGAGACTTTGAACAAGGATTCCGACCCCTTCGAAGACATTGCCATCGACCCAGCAGCTCTTCAGCGCTCCCTCGCTTCGAACGTCACGCTGCCGACTAGGCTGAAGCGTCTTGATTGGGACGTCACTCTGGTGTGTCTCTCTTGCTCTCGTTTCGATGAATGAGAAATCTGAATCTTCAATCTCTTTGGACAGTTCTTCTTATCTGTGGTTCCCGCGTGCTTGGCGTTCATTGCCTACTGCTCGTGGATCATCCTGCGGTTCCTCCAGTTGATGGCCGATGGGCGGCAGTGAGTCCTCCGTCTTCCAAGTAACGAAGCCGTGATCTGATTTTTCTCTCTTCATTCCAGACTCGAGTTCTTCTGTACCGGCATCATCTGGATCTACGCGGCGTGAGTCCTCCTGGTCCTAACCATTCAAGCTACGTGTCTGAACGTGCCCTCCCTTTCAACAGCTTGGCCGGCGCCTCTCTCACCGCCATGGTGATCAAGAAGCTCGTCACAAGACGGGAAGTTGCCCAAGCCCAGAGCAGTCTCCGGCGAGAGCTCTTGTCGGAGCAGTGGCTGAAGGGCCCGCGACCGGACTTCAGTCGTGAGTCGACGAAAGAGTGGGACCAGCAGAGCGTCGCGGAGGTGTAAAACTGTAACTTTAATTGGCAGAGAAGCTTTGTGTATGTTTATATAGGACATGTTCTAGATTATATGGGCTTGAGCTCGCTGCACTGCATTTGATACCCTCTTCGTTCACGTCGCTTGAGCACTTTGCGGGACGCGCGTTTCCATCCGATTGACAGGAAGACTCATCATTGGGTTTCCTCGAAAGGAAGTCAGGCGAAATAGGAGAGTTGTCGCAAGGGACCTGGCTCCTGGGAACAAACAGCTTGCCCACAACGCCCCGCGAGACGACACCGCAGAATTTTCAATTCCAGCGCGCCCCTAGGAACAGTGGCGCACCCACCATTTCGAGCCCCTTTCCATTCGTCTGGGAGCTGTCACCGAAGACGTACGTCCAATGTAGGGCACACCTCGTTTTTGCTAGGTTGCCGTGTACCCTGGGTAGTTCAGTTTGGGACACGTCATCATCAAAATCGGGGATGTAGCTCAGGGGTAGAGCGCTTGCTTAGCATGATTCGATTCAAGCTTGCATGAGGTCCCGGGTTCGATTCCCTGCCTCTCCAAATACGTCAGCATTTCTTTTTGGTGTCCGTCGCGCGGTTGTTGTTGGTCCGCACCTTCCGGAACTGGAGACACCCCCCGAAAGGTTTTTTTTTGTGGATTTGAGCTTACTGCAGGCTAGTTCGTCTTGACTGGCGAGCGCACTCCCACAATCTAGAAGCAGCCGGGGCGCTTTCCACCATCAGTCATGGATGGGCTATGCACGTAGCCTTCCCCTGGGTTCGACTCCCAGTGATACACCTAACAGGGTACAACAAACGCACTACGTGTTCCAATGCAAAACTTCTATTCCTCCCGCAATTCGCTCGTAAGCGTCCTTCACCTCCCACCATCAAGCGCACCCTCAAGCCCATCTCCCCACTCTCCGCCTTGCGCTGCTTTCCCCGCTCGCGAACACTCTCCTCAGTACTCCATCAGCAAGATCCAGCATCTCCTCTGTCTTCGCCTCCCCCATAAGCTCCACCGGCTGGACTCCTGGTATCGGGTCGGCGATCGGCGTCGGTGAGGGATGCCGGGATGGTCGGATGAAGATAAAGATGAGACAGCCGGCAATGAGGAGTAGGAGGAGGAAGATGAGTTGACATTTGCCGGAGGACTTTTGATGCCTGTGTGCGGGAAGAGGGACGACCACGTCAGCGCCTCGTCTTGCTCGTCCTGAGCTCCACCACCTCTTCTGACCAGCCTTTCTGAGTGGGTATGTTTCATGAAAGATTGTGAGACTCACGAAGTAGCCCTCTCCAACTCTGTCACCGCACCCTTCACTTCCCCAACCATCTGCTCGACGTTCCAGTCGACCCGGTCAAGCAGCGTGCCCTGGTCAATCACGAGCGATTGCAAGTCCTTGAACAAGTCGGCCAAATCGGTGATGCTCTGTGCCAAAGAGGTGATCTCGTTCGTGCGCTGGTCGATCGCGAAGCTCGAGGTGGGCGGCAGGTGCGAGAGCGTTTGTTGTGACTGTGTGCGTGCGGACACGCGGCCGTAAGTGGGGTATACGGTCAGCTCTTGTCCACAACACCCACAAGAAACAGAAGGTAGCTACGCACATACTGCTCGTCATCAGCCAAGCTCATCAATGGGTCCATATCCTCCTGACCCCCACTCCTCGCAAAGCTGCTCCCCGTCGGCGTTCCACTCCCGCTGGTGCCCGCCTTTAGCCTCCTCAAGTACTCGCTCTGCTTCTTCCTAAACACTCCACTCAGGTCCTGCACTTTGGTCGCGAGCGCCGTCTGCACGTTGGCGGCCATGATGAGGTCCAGTCGGCGGGCTTCGGCGGAAGTGCTGCTTGAGCTGGCGGGGTTGGATAGGAGCGTCGATGAGAGCTCGGCGATGCGGCGGATGTGGGATTGGGTTGTTCGGAAGTCCTGTGGGAAGGAAGTTGGCTATCAGATTGGAAGGGCAGCTCGAGGAGGGAGCGGGACGAACGCGAGTGATGTCGTTCGAGAGAGCTTCGATCTCGCGCTCCTCTGCTGAGCGGTCCTTGAAGCCTGGTAGCAAGTGTTTTGCATGTAGTTTATCGAGCTTGTCCACTGTTATCCAACCAGCAAGATCAGCTTCCTTCCAGCGGCGCCCCTCGTTCAACGCAACGCCAGCGCTACGCGACACGCTCTGTCCACAGGGTTGCTCAAGTCAGAGAAAACAGAACGCACGTTTCGGTTTGACCCTCTCAATAACCTCGTCGACCCTGTCGCTAATGTCAACCCACTTGGGCGGCAACGAGCGACTCGAGCCCGCACTTCCCCCCGGGGCATCGAGATCGTGCATCAACCCGACGCGACTCTCGTCATCCTCGTTTGCGCCCGGTCGCGAGTAGAACGACGACGAAGGTCGGATCGCAGAGTCTCGGTACGAGAGGAAGAGGTTCGTCCGTGAGCGGGTGTACGGCTCCGGGTAGGGCGGGGAAGGATGCGAGATGGACATGGTGCGCGCACGGAGGGAGGCGAGAAGCGCCGGACCGGTAGAGGAGGGAAGGGAGGGGTTGTCGAGAGTTGTGCAAAAGTGTCTCTAGTTGTTGTTCGGGTCGTAGTCGAGGGCTGAGGAAAGGGCGAGAAAGGGAAGGAGAAAGCTGGGCGTGTCGTGTCGCTACGACGGTGGCCCAGGGCTATGCGATACGCCGTCGACAGATATGATCTGTAGCTGGTTAGGTGATGATTCGATGGTGCGTTTCTGGGTGCAGGTCGTGCGAGAAGCGCGACGGCTCGGCGAAGGCGTACAACCGACACGAACGAGCGGCGGGACCAAGTTGAACGACGGCGAACGACGGCGCGGGAGGTGGAGGTCGTTGAGCTCGATGCGAGTGTATGTGTTGAGTGAAATTGTAGTGACTTTTGTTCGCGATGAATGTGTGCCGATTCGCGCTGAGCGAGGCGAGTACGATGGACGAGCCAGAGAGCCAGTGGCGACACAAGCTTGGGAGCCAGGGACTCTCTGCTGGGGCAGTGACACGTCAGCGCACCTGAACACAGACTTAACGATTCTCGAAGGGTCGATTCTCTCACTCTATCAAATGACCGCAAGGTGCTTGTATCAACAGCTTGTCCTCAATGAGTTGCCAAATTTGTGTCGTGGCATTATCTGTCCTCGAGCCAACCGTGAGCTGACGTGTCCTTAAGCTGTAAAGTGATGCGAAGGATTCACATTCATGCCGAAGCTGGGCGTGTTACACGTCAAGTCTCGCAACAATCTCCCAGGCTCTGGTTTGCTCTAACTGGCTCATTTCGGAGTTGGTGCGCTCAATGTCATTGCCATGCTTCAAAAAGAAAGGCTGGAGCTCGCCGGCTCGCTTTGGAGATGTGTATGCTGTATGGTTGACTTTTTCAAGACAAGAAACTTCATTATCTTCCCATCAAAGATAAGCTTGAAGCGTCGGGGAGCCCAAATAGCATCTCTGAGTGGGCCGTGCGTGAGCCATGATTTTACATGTGAAAGGTGTGAACCTATAACGCCAGGCCCTCCTCTTGTTATCTGATGCTACTGCGCTCAAACCGAGGCCGCCCGGCCCAAATTTAGCCAACTTTCAAGCGACTGGTGTCCGGTACGCGCGCGCTCGGGGTCTTGGGCGCGTCTCTCGTCCCTTCTTCGCTTTCTCTCATCAACTTCATTTCTCAACACATCATGACTAGGAAGCTCAAGATTCTGATGCTCTGTGGGCAGGGCCAGAACGCCGCTGTATTCCGTACGTTCCTCACACCCTCCCACCACACCACACCACACGAACACGACCACACGCGACCGCGCCACTGCGAGTCTCACGATCTGCGCTGACGGCTCCGCACGTTTTTGTAGGCGGCAAGACTGAGCCCATCCGACGCGACATCGACAAGAATGTCGAGTTTGTCTTTGTTGACCCTGTAAGTCCACCCCTTCACCTCCCTCCGACGTGAAGGGAACGATGAGCCCCGTGCCCGCACGTGCACCCTAAGATCCTCGATAGACATTCGTTTCACGTGCGCGCCCCCCTTCGCTGACACCTGTTCGCACTTCTTTCATCACTTCCTGTCTCGCACATCCACCAGCCATACCTCTCCATCCGACCAACCCTCTCTTCCGCCGACTACTCGCAACCTCAACTCGACTCCGTCCTCGATGACAATGGCACGACGGTCCAGAAACGCCCCGAGAACATCCCGCGTCTGTGGTCGTTCAGTGGGGACCTCAACGCGAAGGACTATCGAGACATTTTTGGCAAGGACTGGGATGTTGTGGATTGCTTGAAGCTTGTCAGGAGGGTCATGGAGGAGGAGGGTCCGTTTGATGCGTGTGTCGGGTTCTCCACTGGCTCGACTTTGGCGGGTGAGTGGGTTTTTTGGTGTCTGCGGATGTGTGATTAGGAGCAGCTATTCGGGGACCTACTGCTGATAAGGGGTTGTTCTTCCACTCGTTTTGAAGCTATTGTGATGGCACTCCTGCAGAACCCAAAGCTTCACCCGGTGTTCGACGCGCCGGGCCCAAACTGGCCACCAAAGCAGTTCGAATTCGCGATCCTTGCCGCTGGGTTCTACCCTTCGGACAAGAAGGTGCGAGTTTTCACATTACCAACACTGATAGTTCAGCGGGGACTGAAGCATGTTTCTCGGTGTGCGACAGATCCAGATGTGGTTTGATGACAAGATTCGCACGCCGACGCTCATGGGTGAGTGCTGAACCTCTATTCTCTCATGCGCTTCTGATGGTTACTTACATTCACGATAGTGCTCGGGACCGGAGACACGGTCGTCGGGGATGGTCAGTTCCTCCGCGTTCTTCTCCCAGACACCGCATTCCGAGCTGACGTGTCACCCTCTTGATCCGATTCTCAGTCCACTCGATCCCACTTACGAGATGCTTTGCGAACCCACGAATTGAATGGCACTCAGGTGTATGTCTCTCCCTCACACGAAGAGATGCAGCTTGTACACCCGTTGCTGACTTTCAGGGGTTACCATCCACCTTCCAGGGCCACTTCATTCCTACCAAGCCCAGCTGGCGGGCCTTCTTCAAGGCCTATGTTGAGCAATACCTCACCGACGACACTCCTAGACCGGAGCTGGTTCGCTCGCCCTCCCCTACGTTTGGAAGGGTGGAGGTTGTGGCGATGCTCTAGATTGCGTTGGCGTGAGCAGGACGGAAAGCGTGCAAGTCGGAATCTGGTTGAATCTGCTTGAAGTGTATGGTTGGTGTGTATAACTACGTTTGTCGTTTCTGTTCACAGAGAAAACCTTGGGGCGCTCAGCTTTGAGAGAGTGACGGGGAGGCAATGCCACTGACCCGTCGGCTGGACCCCAAACTGACAATGGAGAAGAGCAAAATCTGGCACACTTGAGCAAATGGACTATTTTCAGCTCGCTGACAGTACGATGCAGGCCACTTGCCCCCGTCCTGCCTTATCACGCGTCGACCACACGAACCACGTGGCTTGTTTCTGATCGACCAAATTCGCTTTGTTTTCGATGCGATTAGAGATTGAATATCATACCGACTCAAAGTGATCCTAGTGCTGTATTAGCTGCACCTACCAGGTATATAGAACCTCTCTACAACATTTGTTACGAATTCAAATCCGGGCGGCGATAAGGCGCGCGCTGAACCTTCTAACCCACAGCTCTGCTCTGGTTGCCTCCGACCCCTCGACGCACGCCAGGGCGGGATGAGCTACCGGCCCCCAGGAGCAGCAGGAGGAGCACCATCGCTCGCGTTCGCACCCAAGAACGAGTACTCGCCCCTCGAGCCCGCCGTCCTGCCGTTTCCCCCACCGCCGCCGCCGCCGCCGTCGTCCAGCGCGAGCATGCAGGCCCAGCCCCAGCAGCAGCAGCACCCGTCGTCGCAGCCCCAGCCAGCTGGGTCTGGCAAGAAGCGGAGCAGACAAAGCACGAGTGGACCGTCGAACCCTACGAACGGGCAGGGCCACGGCGTGTCCCCCGACGGGGGAGCAGAGGACGGCGAGGACGAGGAGAGCAAGGCGAGGAAGCGGAGGCTCGCGTTGAGCTGCATCGAGTGCAAGCGGCGTAAGGTGAGTAGAGTCCAACTTTTTACATCATTCTTTGTTACTGACCGTATGCGCGCGCTGCCCCCGGGATGCAGATCAAATGCGTGAGCTTCCTCTGTTTTGATCGGCAGCTTCGCTTCAGGCCGAGGTGAGGGCGAACGCTGACGGGTACGGGGGGACACAGGACCGAAAGATGCCATGTACATCATGTATCAGACGAAAAGTACCACATTCGTGCAGCTGGGACGACGACCCCGACTCGAGGTACGCCGTTCGCTGCCTTCCTTCACCTCCTCCACGGACCATACCCTCCAATCCTTAAGCCCGCAATTCTGACATTATCACTTGCACCTACAGTGGATCCTTTGCTCTTAATTCCGACGTCCGCCACATCGCCCGTCGCCTCGCCCACCTCGAATCCCTCTTCGCCCAGACCAACCCCGGCCTCCTTCCCAACCCCTCCAGCACCAACCCCTCCGCCCACCAGTCCCCCTCCCACTCTTACCACTCCCCAAACCGCCCCTCCGAAGACCTCGACGGCGAGGATCCGCAATCCCACTCGGACACCGAAGACGCCGCTGTCAACCTCGAGGACGTGGCTTTTGCGGCTAGGGTCCCCGTCCTACAAGCCATCTCGACGGCCGGACAAGGGAACAAGAGGAGGGATTTGAGAGGAGGAAATGGAGCAGGAGGAGCGGAGTTGACGAGCGCGTTGACGAGCATCCTCGCGCCGCCGCTCGACTTTGATCAGGATGGGCGGCCGAGGAGTGCTGTCAGGCTGGGGTTGGATCTCGCGATCTCGGCGAACGATTTGCCGTTGGCGAGGAGTGCGAGTATGGCACAGATCTTTGCGGTCTTGCCGGGGAAGGAGATTAGCGATTTTTTGATTCAAAAGGTGAGCTTCCTTGCGAAGAGTCGTGTGACGTGGTTGTGGTCGAGGATGAGTGGATGGGTGCTGACTAGCGGTACGGAACAGTACTTCTCGGAGATGGACTGGGATTATTCGCCGTTGGACGCGAACGCATTTATTCCGGAGCATGAACGGTATCGCGAGATGCTGCTGCAGAACCGGGAAGACTCCGTTGACCCATTGTGGGTCGGCGTCTTCTGCATGGTGCGTCAATCTTTCCTTTCCTTTCTTCCTCGCCTTCATTCTAACATTTATCTTTTCCAAAGGTTCTCGCACTCTCCCTCGAAGGCTTCTGGTCTCGGCCGAGCGGAGCGAAGGATCTGTCGCTGTTCCGAGGACTCACCGAGCGGGAACTGCAAGACCTTCCTTCAGTGTGGCACGACGCCGCTCTCCGAGCTCTTCAGATTGGTGAATGGGGCGGAGCGCCTAGGATTCGAACGATCCAGTGCGTTGTTCGTTATTTTACTTCCCACCGGGCGCTGACACGTGTCGCTACCCAGGTGCATCATCCTTCTCGGTCAATACATCCAGATCTCTTCATCCAGCGGTCAGCATGGAAGGTTCTTGAACTGGGCGGCGAGTGGGATTCGTGTGGCTCAGAGGTTGGGCTTGCACCGATTGGGGAGCAACTCGGAGACGTACGTTGGTTTCTCGTTCATTTCCATTGAGATCACTAGAACTGACTCAAAAAGGGAACAGGATGCCACCAGATGATCCAGCACTACCGCCAGGGAAGAACAGTCTGAAGAGGGAGACGGCCGTGCGGCTGTTCAACATTCTGGTGGTGATCGATAGCTTGTTGAGCGATTCGTCGTCGTTCCGGTGCTACGTGAGTTCAACTCGTTTATTTGCTCACTATTCCTTACTGACAGCTCTTACTCTCAGCTACTACATCCATCGCAATGTACATCCCTTCCCAACTCTTCTCCACCGCCCTCATCGCTAATTCGACTCGTTCGCAGACAACACCGCCCTCCCCAGCAACCTTAACTACAGCGAGCTCTCTCGCACCGAATGGCGCACCCCAACCCCCGCACCATCCAGCGTCCTCACCGACGCGTCGTTCGAGATCGCTCAGTGCAAGTATGCGGCGCAGGTTCGAAGAGCGCTGGACCATTTGGTGTTGGGCGAGGCGCCGTTTAGTTATACGAGGGTGTTGGATCAGGATAGGGTGCGTTCACACGAGAAGTGAAAGTTTACAGAGGTGGAGCTGACATGATTGATGGCTGAGCAGGAGTTCAGGAAGGTGTTGGAGGAGTTGCCCGACCTCTTCTCGGAACGATGCCCGCCGTTGGATTCGGTGAAGCTGCGGTATCAACGAGCAGTCCTTCACGAGAGCGTAGGCCCATCTCTCCTCTCCTAAGCAGAGCCTTTTGGCTGACAACTCGGTGGTCTTCAGGTCTACACCCGCATCGTCCGACTGCACCGTCCTTTCCTCTCGCGAGGCTACAACCCGACGTCTCAGTTCCGATACTCGACGGAGCAGTGCGTGCGCTCGGCAAAGCTTATCATCGCGTCCAACTACGAGCTACTGAGAATAACGAGCTCGCTTTGGTGGAGTACGTCTGGTTTCGCCTTCAATTAGGATATAACGCTAACGTGGTCACCCCTTTCAGTGTACACCGCTACGCTTGGGAGCGCCAGTACGTTTCTTTCTCCACAGTCGAGCCCGATCGGTACTAACTTCGGTCCTGCAGTCGTCATCTTCATGGATCTTTTCCACACAATCGACACCGACATGTCGGAGAGTGCCATCAAAGAGGTATGCCGACGTGTCATCTCGATCCTCCTGTCGTCCGCCTGCTAACCCTTCGGGTGATCAGAAAAAGGATGTGCTTCTCAAAGCGTCTATTCTCTTCAACACCGAGGTCGCTTCTCCGGCTTTGCGCGCTGTCGTAGAGCAGGGCCGCCGGATTTTGAGGTTCGTTTCTGTGAATGATGGTGGGCAACGTTTGAAGCTAATGGGTTTTCTGAACGAATAGTGGACTTTTCGCTGCCGAAGATAAGCGGCGGACAACGCGAGTCGCTCATGCGATGGCTGGCGGAGGGGCGTCTGGCCCAGAGGTCGAATCGTTCGCTCATGTGAGTACCACGTCATCAGAGCCAATCTCTCTTCCGCTGATTACGTTTTCACCTCTATACAGATCCTCCAAAGGATCTCTCAGGAGGTCTCTTTGCAAGAGCAACGAGTCGCCTCCGCGGCTACCGCTGCCGAGTACTCGTCGTCCGCTTCCTCCGCCAACCGCAACGGGACGCCCTACGTCCCAGAAACCGCCGCGCCAACGCCGTACGGCCAGATGGCCCCACCTCAGAACCTCGGCAACTTCGAGTATTGGCCAGAAGGTCTGCAGCCGCCGCCTCAGCAGGACTTTACGGCGTTCTTTGATACGCTGGCGTCGGAGGATTGGACGGCCGCGTTCAACAGTGGGTCGGAGAGCGGCGAGACGAGTGGGTTGTTGGGACAGATGCAGGCGACTTGGTAGAGGGAATTGGATGACTGTTGTATTCCAGTGTGTTTGACTCTGCCGAGCTCTCGAAATTCTTCTGAGAGAACGGCGACCAGGCGGCGACCCTTGGCTTTTGGCACAGCGCGATTGCGCTGACCCACACCACATCATCGTCTGCGCGGGTCGCTCGTGCACCATCGTCGAGTTCCTGAGTGCCGAGATCTATCAAGACCTCCAAGATGATCAAATATTACAGATCTTTGGGGCCACGTTTTGATCTGCTGCCTTATCTCGCCCAGGGTCGTGCTTGTCTTGTCCGCTTGACGCGTGCTCGTCAATTTGAAACCCGCGCGAAAGGCGGCAGCAACCACACGGCGCCTCCTCCGAGATGTGGTGCTGAGGCAGAGGAGGTGATGGCGGACAATTGGATTTTGACGTGAGTAGGCTTTGGAAGGTGAGGTCACTCTCTGGACGGCTTTCGCGGTCCTCTGTGGCAGATGGAGGGTTCGTAGCGACGGACCACAGCACACGTGTCCAGATCAACGGCGCGATCCCAGTCGTGTGCCAGGGTGGATTGGTACACCTCAGCATCTCGCGACGATCTGAAAATTACTCTCATCCTACCATACGCGCTGATCAGGAGCAATATCATTGGCCCACGAGTGCCTGGTCCAGCAGGTCCCCGCCTTCTCCGACGCTGCACTGAGTGGGTCTCCTTATCTGCTCCGGCGCTAGTGACCTGAAAACTCTGTTCTGTCCTCGATTTGCGATTCTCGTTCAGACGATTGGGTTTTATCTCTCTTCCTTCCTCTCTCCATCCCCAACCTCGTCCTCCTCCTTCCGCCCTTCCTCTCGCGAGCGCGACCTCCGTCGCCGCGCCACACTCTACCCCCGCCGTCCAGCCCCACACCCTCGGACTTTTCTTATTTATCGAACCACACTCATCCTCATCCGTCACAACAAGCCTCGACATGGATCGTATCATCAAGTTCCTCGAGGTTGAGCACCCAGAGGGAGCCTCCGGCACCGACATGTTTCTCATCAACGAGGACCTGCTGCCTGTCGTCCCGGAACACCGCACCTGGAAATGGTGGAACTACGTACGTCAATTCGTCCCTTCAACAAACACTCAGCAGCTTCACTTTAAGGTCTTTTCTGGCGAGTGAAGCTGCCAATCACCCTTTCTGACGCCGAGTTCCATATCGCTGACCGTTGTTTCAAATTCACAGATCACGTTCTGGCTCGCCGATAGTTTCAACTTGAACACGTTCATGGTGAGTCTCACTTTTTCTAGACCATATCATCCGACTCACTGACTCGTCATTGAACAGATTGCTTCCTCCATGGTCGGGTAGGTACACGTCTGCGATCCAAAGTTGAACCGCTTCTCATGGCTTTTCTATCAACAGTGCTGGACTGTCGTGGTGGCAAGCCTGGCTTTGCGTCATCATCGGCTACAGTATCGCTGCTTTCTTCTTGGTGCTCAACGCCTGGCCCGGTGCGGTCCACCACCTGATCTTCCCCGCTTATATTCGGGCCTCATTTGGGGTGTGCGTTAAGCGAATTTGAAGTTCGCGATTTCCACCACTGAACTATACCCCTGTGATGTTTTAGGTACGGCGCTCTGTGGCCTGTCTTCAACAGGTGCGTTGCTCTCCCTCGATCACCAGGGCTTCTTATCTTACTAACGAGAGCACTATCTCTAGGGCTGGTATGGCGTGCATTTGGTACGGAGTCCAGGCGTGGATCGGCGGCGAGTGCGTCTACACGTTGCTGTGCGCCGTACGTGGCCTCCTCTTCTCCCAGCATCGAGCTCCCAACTGAGTCAACTGGGCTCCACAGATGTCGCCTCACTACGCAAACATCCCCAACGGCATCCCCAACTCCGGCACCACTACCAGCTACTTTGTGGCTTTCTTCATCTTCTCCTTCGTCTCCCTCTTCGCCATCTACCAGCCTATCCACAAGATCAGTGCGTCCTTTCTCGCATTCTCTACATCCCTCAAGACCTCAATCTGACCAAAAAAATTCTTTCTAGAGCATCTCTTTACCGTCAAGGCCGTTTTGGCTCCCGCCGCCGGTCTTGGACTCTTCGGATGGTGTATCGCGAAGGCCGGCGGAGTCGGCGCGTTCATCCATGAGCCTGCCACCGTCAGCGGAGGAGAGCTCGGCTGGGCTTTTGTCATCCAGTTGATGTCCTGTATCTCCAACAGTGCGTCTATTCTCTCATTTTTGTAGCCAGGTTTCGTCTCAACTGACACGCGGCGCGATTTGAATAGTGGCCACGTTGATCACCAACGCCGTCGACTTTGCGTCCCGCTCGTCGGCGCCCTCCAACGTCGTCGTTCCTCAGCTCGTCGCACTTCCTTTCACTTTCTCCATTGTCTCTCTCTTTGGTGTAAGTATTGATCCTTGGTGGAAGGGCACAGGAGAAGGCGAGCGGAGCTGACAAACAACTTTTCGCAGATCCTCATCGCTTCCTCTACTCAATCAATTTTCGGAGAGTTCATTTGGTCACCCAATGACATTATGGGTAAGTCCTCAAGTATTTTTGAAACACTGGAACGGCACTCACGCGCGTCGAATCTGCAGTCGCGCTCCTCAAGGACGGCACCGCTCCTCACACCACCAGGGCCGGCGTCGCATTCATCTCGATTGGCTTCATTGTCGCCCAGCTCGGCACCAACATTGCCGCCAACTCGATCTCCGCCGGCTGCGATCTCACGTCCCTCGCGCCACGTTTCATCAACATCCGTAGGGGAGGATTTATCTGCGCGCTCGTTGGCTTCGCCATGTGCCCGTGGCACTTGCTGTCATCTTCCAACAACTTCACGACATATTTGAGCGCTTATTCAGTCTTCCTTTCGTCCATTGCTGGGTGCGTACCTTCCCTCTCGCACCCAATCACGAGACGCTGGCCTGACGCTGACGTGTCTCCTACTCCAGTGTGATGGTCACGAACTACTACGTCGTTGCAAAGCGCAGACTCCACGTTGACTCGCTCTACACCCTTCACGGTCACTACGGCTACTTCTATGGAGTCAACCTCAGGGCGTACGGCGCGTACTTTGCCGGCATCGCGATCAACATTGTCGGGTTCGTAGGCGTTACGGGAGTCCAGGTGCCCGAGTCGGCCACTCACATTTATGACCTCTCCTGGGTAAGCTCTTGGTCTTAAATGCTTGTTTTCAAGACAACCAGCTCATCCTCCTCTTCCCGCAATAGTTCACCGGCTTCGGAGTTTCGGGCCTCGTGTTCATCCTCCTCAACAAGATCTGGCCCGTCGAGCTCCCCACCGACGCCGAGTGCGAGGTCGTTACTGCTGGTACCCCTGCTTGGGGCACTGGTGGAGACTCGGAGATTTATCGCTCGTCGTTCGACAGCAAGGAGAAGGACGACAAGGAGATGGAGGGCGCCGAGGGTGGGCGTGCGAAGATTGTCAGCGTTTGAAGGATGTACCCGGGCTCGGTCTGTTTTTAGTTCGGTAAATTAGTTTTAATGTTTGTTTGGCTTTTATTTGTAGTCTTGGTGTAAGGTCCATCTTCGGTGCTCCCCCCAAGTTGTGGTCAGAACGACCGGAGAAGGCGTATACACGCGGTTTCAAAGCTCCGTCGTCCAGTCGCATGCGCCCACACCAGGCTCCAGAAGGAGCCAGAAAAGAGTGCAGATCCCCTTCCTTCTTTGATCTCTCGGGTTCTCGAAGGCTTAGATTTCGTACTCCGCAAGACAGCTGCCTCACCCTGCTTCGGTGAGAAAGACCACGTCAGCGAAGATCGGGAAGTGCCGTCACATTGACGCTCTGTGATCACTCAATCCAGAGAGTCTGCTGTAAGGTCCTATTGACCACGTCACACTTCTCACAGCCAAACCTCTCGATGGACGTCGATGATTCCGACCAGATGACGGCGCTTCCCTCGGTCCTCCGGTCCTGCCTTGGCGCATCAAAGAAGAAAAGGTCTAGATTCCGTAGAGTAGTGGCAGTATTTACGGTGCATTCACGCTCGACTTTCCTTGGGGGCAGTCCCCAGAAAGTTGAGGGTCCAAAGAGGTGCTGGCGACTCGGTGGCGCCCGACGTTTCCTTCGGCTTCGGTTGGCCGCTGCGATCGACGTGCTGCCGCTGTGAAGGGTTGTAGGTTGATGGCTGTCCTGTTGGCAGGGGTGCTTGAAGGATAAGTAACAATTTTGTGGTGTGTAGAATTCACTATAGCGAGTTGTGTACCTCGAGAGCAAGGGTCACGACAGCGAGGTCAGGCACGCCACGTCGCGACGCGTTGTCTCAGCTCGGGCCACAAAACCTGCGCGTGCGACAGTACGCTCTTCCTCGCGAGAACTCTAAAAATTGAGGGGTTGCGGGTGATGGGTGGCGGAAGGTCGTGCGAGAAGTAATAGATAGAATTTGCAATACAGTGCAAATTATAGTGAAAGGAAAGAGGGACAGGGGTGCCGACACTGCCCCGGAAAGGGGCCCGATTCAAGCTCGGGCCTCGCAGCGCAAAGTCCGCAACCCTCAGCTGTCGCTGCCGCCCCTCCCTCTGCTCCTGCCCTCCCTCCTCCCCCCTCAAAACTGTCGACAATCTCAGAGCATCGCATCAAAACTACACATACTTTTTTCTCGCACCGTTTGTGCCCACGACCAGGCCCGTCCAGCAGCGATGGTCCCCCTTCGCGCCCTCCCGCTCCTCCTCCTCTGCCTCGCCGCGCACGCCGAACCCGCCCCAGCTCCCTCCCAGACCCCAGCGTCATCGTCCTCCTCCCGCCTCGTCAAACGTTCCAAGTCGCTGATCAACCGCCACCCGCTCGACGCCGACCTCGACGCGCGGTTCGAGCTCGCCCGCCGCCAGGACAACTCGACGACCGAGGCGACCACCTCTGCCGACGCGGGCACGACGACGACGACCCAGGTCGCAGACACGAGCTCGAGTTCGAGTGATGCTGGACAGCAGACGAGTAGTGCGAGCCAGGCTGGACAGCAGACGACCACGGCCTCCCAGCAAGGTACGTCCCTCTGCCTTCGCTGGCCTTCCTCTCGCGCGGCGCCGCATTTTCCTCGCTTTCTCGGATCGAGCTCGTTTTCGGTGGGAGCAGAATGGAGGAGTTCATTCCAGAGGTGACACTATTGGTACCAATCTGGTGATGGAGGAACGGCCACGAGCGGATCATTCTGCGGGCGTCGCTGCTGTTGGGTGACGACTGTCCGTGGAAGGCCGAGCGACAAAGACTCGCGCGACGCGGCCGGCGTCCGGAGTTCGATGGAAGTTTTTCTCGCCAAATGAAGAAAGAACAGAGTGACGGAAGCAGAAGAGTCACTGTTGGGTGTACAGCGAGGCACAGGCTCATCTCAGACCGATGTACCAATATCGGAGACTCCACGGACTTGAGTCGCTGACCTCCTCTCGTTTTTTATTACTACCTCCTCCAACAGCCGCAACCTCTTCCTCACCAGCAGCCGGAGCCACTTCCACTTCCTCTGCTTCCCAAGCCGGCGCCACCTCCTCGTCGTCCTCTTCGTCCGCACCAGCCAACGGACAAACCTCGTCATCCTCGACCGGCGCCAGCCCTTCCTCCACCTCGTCCGACCCAGCCGCCACTTCCACCACCGCCGCCGGCACTTCGACGAGCACCGAACTCACCACTTCAACTTCGACTTCCCTTCCTACCGGCACGAGTTCTGGGGCGTCGAGCAGCAGCACCTCGAGTCAGAGCTACACGACGAGCTACTTGACGATCACGAACGCCGACGGGTCGACCAGCACGAGCGCAGAAGTCAGTTTGGCCACTGGCGGAAGTAACAAGAACAAGAGCTCGTCGACTGCCAAGACTTGGGGAATTGTCGGTGTGAGTTTTGCGTCCACCCTTCTCTTAGTACGCTACTCCCCAACGAGCACTGGGTCGCTGACGTGGTTTGGGTCTCAATCTGAAACAGGGTGTTGTCGGTGGAGTCGTCATCGTCATTGCTGCCATCTTTGTTGTCTGGCGCTGCTCCCAACGCCGCTTCTCGGACGACGACGACGTCGAGGAGATCAAGTGGCCCGAACTCCAGCCTGACGGACAGACCGTTTCGGCGTCGACGTCGACGCTCAACCCGCTCGGAACGAGGAGGACTGGCGGTGCCGGGATCGGAGACGATGATGGTGAGATGAGCGAGTGGGGAGGAGAGAAGGAGGGCACCATGTTTGGGAGGGGAATGGGCGTTGGACCGAACCACAACCCCGTCGGCAGGAGGGAGAGCTACGAGCAGTTGGGCATGTACGACAGCCCGAGCCAGACTGGTGCTTACTGTATGTACTTCGGCCCCGTACGTCTCAAGGCACCAAGCTGATTCTTTCAAACTACCGCAGACGACCCCTACCTCGGCGCCTCGTCTGCACCCTATCCACCACCCCAGAACATCTACCCTCCTCCCGGCGCCTCTCACTACCGCACTCCCTCCGGCTCATCCGCCGACATGCTTAATCACGTCGGTCCAGGACCTCTCGACTTCTCTCACCCCAATTCCGCTTCGAACGGGAGCCACCAAGGCCTGAGCAGGAGCGGCACGACTGGAAGTGGCTACGCCCTCAGCAATTCGAGTGGCGGTAACGGTGGTGCCGGGATTGTAGGCGGCGTTGCGTACCCCGTTGACGAGTGGAACCAGCGGGATGCGGAGAGGAACGAGTCGGCCGCGAGTCACTACGAGGATGCGAGGGCGCCGTCGAGGGGAGCGCCGGACGCCGATGTGGCGAGCGTGTTCTCGCAGAGTGTTGGACAGGGGGAGGCTCAGAGACCGCTGAGGGTTGTTGGCGGGCTGGAGGAGGCGAGCGATGAGGAGGAGGAAGTGTTCGATGGGAGGAAGCACTGAGTGAGGCGAGAGGAGGAGAGATTCGCCTTCGCAACCGTACCACAACGCATGACGTTACCGACCATACCACCGGTTTCCCTATCACCCCGCACATAAACAATCTTTTTTCCGCCTTTGAGATCTTTACCCCCGACTACCCCATCATGGACATTTTCATTCGTTTGATTTACCTACCTTGTAGCCCTTTACCCCGGACTCTCACTCACGCTCGCTTTAACTTCCTGTCCTCCCATCCGTTCACCATTACATCCAAAGACACCTTTTTTTCTTTTTGCATTCATCACCATAGTTTCTCTCTTCGACATCCCTCCGTGCATAGACTTCTTCCTTTCTTCCACCTTTTGGGCTTTTTTTTTAGCGCTTCCACACTACGTTCTCGTTGACGTACTATTGCTTCAATGCGAAAGCTGGGTTTTGACACGCTACTGCCTCTCATTGTCTGATCGCCTCCCGAGAGAGTGGAGATTTTCTCATTTGTTGGCCGCTGGAGAGCTTTTGAAGCGGGGTCCGAGGCGCTTGCTTGCCCCTGCCTTGACGCAAGGGGTGCCGGGTGAGAAGAGGAACAAAGAAGACAAGGATCCGGTAACAATGAGTAGGTAAAGCGCTAGCTTTCTGGCCTGATGTGGAGCTGCTTTCGTGACATGTTGCGATGATGAACGGGGCACGACAGCGCCCGCCCGGAAACCGAAATGGACACGGGCATGCGTGCGGTGGGCGGAGGGAGGGGTTGGATGCAAAAGATGAGGAGGGGGGAAAAAAAATGGAGAGAGGAAGACTACTTTGGTGACAAACTCGTGTGAAGATGAAAGGAGGGATCGTCGGCCTGTCACCACTTGTCCTGAAGGGCCCTGACGAATCGCTTCGTTGGCTGGGATACTTACGTGGTCACCTTTGTGCGCGCCGCTCGTCCCTGAACGTGACCGACCCACCGGGGCCACACCGGAGTCAGGAAAAAAAAAAATGATGAACCTTTTCTCCTTCGTTGCTTTATAATTATTTCTGTAGGCTTCCTCTGTGAGAGGAGGTGACGAATGAAAAAAACTGAGTTTGTCGTCAGGGCAGACGAAGCGGAGTTTGGACGATAAAAACCGCCGCCCCGACTCGTGGCCGTGCTCGTGGCCGGACGCCTTGGAGCGCAAGCATCGGCGGCCAGGGTCAAAACAAGGTTGTGCTTCGGCCGCCATTTCCCCCCCTCCTGCCCTGCTCTGCTGAGGTAGGGAGCACGGGTTCCCCTTCTTCTTTTGCTATTGTTGCAGCACTAGTCCACTTCTGGAGCGGGAAGCTCGATAACACGATGGGGGAGCCAGGTCGGAAGCGGATGTGGTCGATGAGCTCGGAGGAGGCAGCACTGGCGAGGAGGGAGGGAGGTGCGTTGGATCGTTGGATTGCTCTATTGCCTCAGCTGAAGCACTACTTGCAGCCATCCCATCCTCGTCGTCGTACGCACCACCACCTCACCCTCCAGTGATATCCACTCCCCACCTTCCTCCGCCTCCGCTCCCGGCTCATCACCAGCACCACACACACCACACGCTCGCACCACCGCTCGCGTTCGGCCTCCCACTCTCCTCAACAGCAAGCAGGTTCAACTCTGTTCGACCGACCGCCTCGACATCGTCGTCGACGCCGATCCAGACGCCGGCGTTGAGCAGGAGGGTCTCGGAAGCGAGTAGCAGCACCAGTGCTAGCGGAGACGATGGAGGGAAGGCGAAGGCTGAACTTGAAAAGAAGAAGAAGGCGAGGAGGGTTGGTCCGGTGTGCTGGCAGTGCACTAAAGCGAAAGCGGCGTGAGTGCGCGGTTCCATCGAGGTTCAGAGGCAGGAGTTTGACGATGTTGTTGGGTGCGACAGGTGCGATCGCGGGACGCCGTACGTTGATCGAGCTGTGGTGGTAGGAAGTTCGGAAGGACACTAATGTATGGCGCATAGATGTGGACGGTGTACTCGCATGGGGAGAGAATGTACCGAGCTCGCGTACGTGCCGTTCCTCTGCCGCTGAGAGCTTTGTTGTTGTTGACGAGGCAACACCCTTTCAATTGGGTTTTTTAGAGTCGGTCCTTTGGACGCGCAGGGGAAACCTAGAGAGCTTCTGACAGTCGAGGCATCAATCACTTCGTTTCGTACCGAAAGCGATCGCGAGGAGCTCAAACTCCAGGTTCGTCTGACCGACGGCGTTTCGGTCCTTGGTGGTTTGGACCGCTAACGCCGATACGAAAACAGATCGTCACGCTTCAAAAACAGATAGACAGGCTAACGGCCCCATATAAAAACGCTCGAAAGCGTGGGTCGACGTCCAGCGGGACGGGGACTACGGCGAAGCTGAGTGCACCGCCGTCACCTGCGTCTTCGTTGGTGGCGCTGCCTCCGGAAGAAGACGAGCTGCTGTCAGCTCGGGAGCTCGATCTTTGCCAGGGAGTGAATCATGGCTTTGCTTTTCAGAGTGTACGCAAGCTCATCTGACTTTCCTAGTTATGCGAGATCGCATTACGCGGCATCGTCGGCTCTAACGACGACTTCGGTACCGGGTCCTCCTCCCCCGACGGCCGGACGAGCGGCAAAAGTTTCATAAAAGAAGCCCAGAGCTATCTCGATGCGTTTCCTACCCACCCATTACCCTCATCCTCATCCTCATCCTCCACCTCTCCCTCGCCCTCCCTCCGGACATTATACGGCTTCAAATCATTCTCCTCCACACCGCCAGCCCTCTCCGACATCCTCCGCTCCCTCCCGACCCGTGAAGAGAGCTTATCAGCAATCAATAACTACGCCTCTTCCCTCGACCCCTACCTCCCGCTTTTCCACCTCCCGACATTCCGCGATAAAGTTGATCGCTTGCACCAAGTGCTGGTGCTTGAGGATACGGCAGAGCGGGAGCGGAGACTGGACTTGCCGTTCGTCGCGCTTTATCTTGCAGTCGTGGCGTATGGACATAGTGTGGGGAGTGGGAGGGATGAGGAGAAGGTGAAGAGGTGGGCGAGGGGGGCGATGCTGGCGCTAGCGGCGTCAAGGGTGAGTCCGTTTCGACGGGGTTTTAGAGACCTTACTAACTTATCAAATCTTCTATATCTTACAGTTTGGAGAACTATCTGGCGTTGACTCCATCACGGCGTCCATCCTCATCGTGCTGCTCAACATTGTGAGTACACGTCGCCCTTTCCTCACTCTCACCGTTGAACTCACCTCACCGCACTCCACCTAGAATGCTTCCGGAGGCGATAACGTCGGCATATGTCTGTAAGCTCCTCACACCTACTCAATCGTACCATCAAAAGCTGTTCTGACTCTGCGAGGTAACAGCGGTCTCCTCAGCCTCGCGATCGACGCTGCTTACCGGATTCAGCTCCATCGGGACCCCGACTCGCTGGCCGGCCATAATTTTACTCTCCTGGAAGTGGAGGAACGTCGACGAGCATGGTGGGCACTCTTCGTTGTTGCTGTTGAGACTGCTGGTGTGAGTCTTCGCCAACCCCCTCTTTCCTCGACGAAGCCTGTTGGTTGAGAGCAAGAGCTGACCGGCATAGAGAGCAGAACTTTGGCCGACAAGTACCACAGTTCGTACTCCGAGATGTGACTACCAAACATCCAGTCTGGTGTCGGGACGACGAGCTGGGCATGGAATCGAGAGCGGGGAGGGAGCGGGCTGAGCTTCGATCGGTGGGTGCAGGGACGGACGAGGTGACGCCGCTTACCGTGATGCTCGTGAGCTCTTGACTTTAAGTTACTGCACCTCTGTTATTGCAGCTGACCGTTCGCCCATTCCCACAGTTCCGAATACGAATAGCGGTCCTCCTCAGAAAAATTGTGAGTGACGTGGTTCCTGCTACCTCCCCTCCCCATCTTCCGTTGACCTCAAGGGCAGGATGACCTCGTCCTTGGCATCAAGAGGGTCATGTACCAGACTGTACTAGACCTCCATGACGAGCTGCTCGGCCTCGAGCGGATGTTGCCAGATCCCCTCCAGCCTCAGTATTCGGTGGACGGGAAGCTTCTGGGTTTCAAGCCTGGTCTGGCGTCGGAGGCGGCGTGGGTTGCTCTTTTACGAAGCAACTTAATAATTACGAGTGACTCAGACGTTGTTGTCGTTTTTCGACAGCTTCACCCAATTCCTACTGACGACGGCCGTGCTTCGCCTGCACCGCCCTTTTCTCGGTGCGTCAAGTACAGGCCCTCTTTCTTTTAGACGCACTTTTTTTCTTACGACAATTGCTCAGTTCTATCCGGCATGGACCCGCGGTACCATTTCTCACGACAAGTCGTTCTCAAATACGCCGAACGGCTGCTCGTCGTCGCGCTACTCCCCGCGCACCAGCGGAACTGGAACTTGTGAGTTGAGCGAGCACCCACACTTTCTCACCCCTCTCATACTCCGAGCTGATTTCCTTTGCGTTATGATGAAAAAAGACCAACATATACTGTCATCACCGCTTGCATCATGCTCGGACTCGACTTGCTCCAACCCCCTTCGCTCACTCAGCCGACCCACCCGTCACCCTCGCGGACGCGCGAGCTCATCCTCACCGCCATGAAGACGTTCAAAAGCCGGGCAAGCTCCTCTGTCCGTTGTTCTTCCCCCCCTTTTCTAGCCTATTCTCATTTCATGTGATTGATCATGTTCTGATTGGCAACAGCTGCTCTGCGCTCAAGGGATGTCGGTCGTGCGGTTCCTGCTGTCGAAATACGAGGCGGCACAGAGGGGCGAGAACAAGCGAGGGAGAAGAGTATCCAGTGGAGGCGTTTTGGCTGAACCGTCGACATCGGCGTCAGCCTTGGCGGGCGGTTAGTGAGTAGTGGTAGCGACTCTAGTCAGTTGCTACGAACCCAGCGATGACAATCAAAGCTCTATGTGCATTACCTATCGACTCTAGTCAGTTGCTACGAACTAAACAGGAAGTTAGACTACTAGATGAGAGGTATGGAAGGAATCTAGACTAACCCCAGCGATGACAATCAAAGCTGGGGAACAAGAGAGGGAGGCGGAGTTTGGGAGGGGGAAAACTACGCCGAGGGAAACTCCTAGCGCACGGGCGCTTCCACGTCAGCTCATCACCGGCTGCCACTCTCAACAGGAGTGGCATGAGTCTTTGGCGGGGAGTGGAACGAGTGGGCGCATTCCAGCCCTGTCGTGTTTCAAGAGAGGCAAGGGATGCTCCGAAAGTGAGAAGGAAAACAGAAAAAATGATTCATCGTTTGACTGCAGCTTTCTTGAGCTATACATTTCTACTTCTTCTCTTCTCCGAACGCTCCATCTTTCTTGAACCCGAACTGTCATCAACCAAACCAAAACACCACGTCAGCTCCCCTCTCACCACTCAACACTTCAAAAACGGGGCTCACGTTGGCCCTACTCTCCTCGGACGCCTTCTTGGCTTCCTCCTCAGTAATATCAGCCTTGATGCCCGCGTCGGGGATTGTGATGCCGACTTTGACGGCAGGCCTTTCGGCGATGCGATCGAGCCAGGCTTTGAGGTGGGGGAAAGGGTCGATCGAGACGCCCGCCCAGGCGTGGGTGCGGATCCTGATGGACGAGCGAAATGATGTCAGAAACTCAAGAGCACTAATAGGAAGTCAGGGGAAAGAAAGGGAATCGCCACGCACCAAGGGAAAGTACAGATGTCTGCGAAGCTATACTTGCCCTTCCCCTCTCCCACGAGATACTCTCTTCCATTCTTGAGGTGATCCTCGTAGACCGAGTAAAGCCTACTAGTTTCACCCTGGTAGCGCTTGATGCCGTACTCGATCTTCTCGGGCGCGTAGCGGTCTGAACGAGTTGGAGGGCGGGAGACGGAGGACACGTGGG
>JALBUQ010000213.1:0-27022 GCA_024364755.1 Pseudohyphozyma bogoriensis
GACCGCTCCACCAACGCCCAAACCAACTCCACCACCCAACTCCGGCGCTTCGAGGAGTCGTGGGTCCGTCGCGGTCTTGCGCCAGAGGTACCAGTTCGTCGGTCCGTGGTTGAGGTCCCAGCGTCGATCAAACAGCGCGAGCGTCGCCTCGGAGGGATGTTCAGGCGTTCCAACCCTCGTTCGAACGAGCGGGACGAGGTTGGCCTTCTTCTGTGGCCACTGGTCGGGTTGGAGCGGGAGCGAGCGGTACAGCTCCGCGACGTGCTCCTTGCCGAGAACCATCATCTCGTCCTCGGTGATGCCGTCCCACGGCTTCGACGCCGCCTCGAAACCAAGTCCAGCTCGGAGGGTGTGCACAGTCGGCGCCTTGACCGTCCCGTCCCCGGTCGGGTCCCTCACGAATCCGAAAGTCGGCACGACGACCGCATCGCCCTTGCCCACCACGAGATCCCTCACTTCCTGGCTCTTGAGCTTGGACCTGAGGCCACGGCTAGGGACGACTCGAGCGTCTCCGACGACGTAGATGACGTCGGTCGGAGCAAAGAATCTCGCGAGGTTGAGGTGGAAGTTGAACGCGAGGGGCTGGGTGACCAACCTCTCGCGGGTTTTGTTGAGCGAGCGCTCGCCCTTGGACAGAGGCGTGCCGACGATGTGGAAGTCGACGAATTGGCGGACTTTGGGGTTGTTCTCGCGGAGGGTGGAGATGGCGTCGAGGAGGGCGGAACGCTGACTCGAGGTGCGGGAGTGGGCGGCTTCGAAGACAAGTGAGACGGGCCCGTTCCAGGCGTCGACAAAGGCGGGGACGGTCGAGAGCCAGGCTTCGTTCGAGTAGTAGCAGGCGGTGACATCTTTCGAGCTTGGGGAAGAGGTAGCTCGGAAGGCGAACCTGCAATGGCAAGAAAAGATCAGCTTCTGCGTCTCCCTGCATAGGATGGACACCACTCACGGTTCGATCTCATCCGGCAGATCCCAGTGGATCTTGTCGTGCATCTTGGCGAAGCGGTACGTGTGCGTCAAGCTCGTCAGAGGATTCTCGTCTGGTTTAAGGACCACTTCTGTTCACCCAGCAACGCAACACGTCAGCTTCTCCTCCTGCTCTTTCCACCCGAAGAAACAAAACTCACGACCAGGGGTCACCCTCTTGACCAAGCCCCACTCCTCCGGCTTGGACCTCACGGCCTTGGCCTGCTGTCCAGCACCCTGGACGCCCCACCTTACTCCATCGGCAACCTTCTGCGCCCACCCACCGACGTTCCCTCCCATCCTACCCAACACAAAGTTCTTCGCATCCTCGTTCGCGAGATCTCCCCTTCCAACTCCCATCTCCAGCATATCTCCTTCCACACCTCTCGGGCTGATCTTCATGTTTGGATTCGGCCTCAGTTCCTTCCCCGAAGACGTGATCTTGATTCCGAAGAAGAGGCATGAGAAGATGAGGTACGAGATGGTGAGCAGTCGGAGAGGGAAGGGCCAGCGTTTCGAGACGGATGGTGAAGTGGAGTTGGAGAGAGCAGGGGAAGAGTGGTGGGAGGAAGAGAGCGGGGAGAGAAAGAAGGCGAGGAGGGCGGAGGGGAGGTTGACGATCGTCCACAGCGGGTTGGTCGCGTGCGCGGCGAGATGGTGCGACTTGCCGCCGTTCCTCGGGTCGTCCTTCGAGCTCGGGGTGTTTGAGCTCCCCCAATCGTAAGCTGATGCTTTCCATCCTCCTTTCTCCCTCTCCCTCTGCGACGGGCTACTCGGGTACTCAGGGTTCGGCGAGGGGCTCACCGAGCTCGTCACGGGCGGGCAAGCGGACGTGAGACTCTGGTGCCTCGAGTGGTCGCCCGAGCTCCTCTGGCTCTGCAATGACGAGCTTCGCTCCATCCCGCTGGCGTAGAGAGAAGGCGAAGGCGCGCGGTGCGACGGGTGGGAAGTTTGGGGCACGTACGGCGAACTCGAGGCAGACAGGAGCGGCGTGCCCGTGTACACGAGGAGTGGGGAGCTGCCGCCCGTCGTGCTGAGCCTGGGGACCGAGACTGCGCTGTTCCTGCTCTGGTTCGAGCCAGGACGGTCGAACGACGCCCACTCTGCGGCCCCGTCCACGGCACGATCTCTGCTCGCACTCCTCGATGCCCTGCCGCTCGCACTCGCGCCCGCCGAACCAGGAGCAACGGGCGCCTGCTCGATGTCCTCGTCGAGGCCGAGCCTGGTCATCATCTCCCTCGCTCTTGCGGACGCGGCGCCGATGGAGGGCGGCTGTGGGTGCGCGCCGTTGGCGTCCTCATCCAACATGAGGCCGAGGCCGACCTCCTTGCTCGAGCGGGTGGCGGGTGACGACGGCGTGGTGGACGTTCCTGAGGAGGCTGGGGGCGTGGACTTGGAGATGGACGCGCGGCGGGAGCGCAGGGTCGCGGTGGTGGAGGTGGATGTGGTCGACGACGGGGGGTTGGGTGCGCGCGAGGGGGACGAGGGCGCGGACCGGGGCCCTGGGGCTGAGGTGACGCGGGTGTCGAGCGAGAGGGCGGGCGTCGGCGTGGTGGGTCGTGATGGGTTTGGGGACTGGGAGGAAGCGGGAGGAGCGCGGGCGAGGGAGGGGGAGGGAAGGGGAAGCTGCGTTAGCGGACTGCGTTTTTGTTGCTGTTTTGAGCGCGGGCGGGGTCCGCCCGCAATGTCGCCATCCGGAGCGTGTCTCGCACCATGTAATGTATATAGAAATGTGTGCTACTCACCGGCTGGACTGGGCCAAAGTTGTGAGCGAAGGCGGTGATGGTCTCGGGCGAGGCGATGGCCGCCGAGAGCGACGGGCGGCGCGCGGTCATTGGCGTTGATTGCTTGCGGTGCGTCTTGCGCGCGCGCGACGGCGGGGGGTCGGTCGAGGGTTGGGGGCTGGGATTGGGCGCAACGAGTGACTTGGAAGTGTTTTGTGCTGTAGTGACTTGTTTGGTGGTGCGTTCAGGCGGTGGCCACGAGCGACGAGGGCGGAGGCCGAGCTGTTGTCGAGAGGGACCAGTGCACGCTGCTGCTTTGGTTGCTGAGGACGAGAGCGCGCGGCGGCAACGACGAGCTGCGACGGAGGGGTTGGACCAGCAACGAAAGCTGTTGTGTTCACAAGTCGATACAGTCAGCTTCCACCCGCTCCTCCAGCCAGAACGAGCGACGGACAGAGAGGGGGGCCACTTGGCTCAGAGAGGAGGCAACCGTTTCGGACGCGACGACGACGACAGCGACGACGACGCTCGCGAGCAGCAGCGGGAGGGTATGGAGAGAAAGAGTGCCGTGTGGGCGTTGATGTAGTTGGACGTCGAGTAGTGAGAAAAATGGCAGGAAGCAGAGGCGCGGCTGCTCGATGAAATCTGGGGGGGGCGATCGACTGGCCCGCGCGGTGCAAGGCCGGCGGCGCGTGCTTTGCTCGACGACGCTCAGGCGTTCCATCCATTTCTCGTCATTGTTTCAGTCTCAACCGACACCCGCTACTAGTGCTACACGGCCCTTCAGCCAAAAAAACTTTCACTATTATTTGCTGGCCCGGCCCACAGAGGGATCATCCGGGAGCTCACCTCGACGCGTCCGAACTCGTGTTTAGCGCGTGTCGCCACGACGGTGCGTCAGAGGCGACCCCGGGCCCACAGCCTCCCTCGCTTCGCGTTGATCACATTTCTCCTCGAGGAGCAGCAACAAGTCCATGTGTGTAAGCATTGCTAGAATTCAGCTGAGGCGACCCCTCCAGCAGCGATATCGAGACTGCAGACCGCTGGCTCCGACGTTGAGCGGCCTCCGACGGACCTTGGGCAATTTGCTGACGTGGTTCCCGTTCAAAACGCTCTTTTCGCAACGCAAATTCTTCACCAGACTTGGAGAAGTCCTGATAACGAACGCGACTTGATCAGACGTCGCGCCAAGGACACGTATCAACCACCCTCGTTCAGGACGTGGCACAGCCCTAGTCGGACGCCTTGGCTGCTGGGGCTTAGCCCTCGCAACAAGCCCTAAAAGTAGCATCTTAGACACCCCTGTGCTGTTCAATCGCAGCTCGTGACTTGATTCTGCGGCTTGCAAAGTCTCCGCTTGCTCGCACTTTGTCGGAAAGAAAATGGAGGACATGGAAACACGTGTCCTCACTCGTCTTCGCCGTGCTGTTGACGCGTGAGATGGAGGCGACGGCAGTGAGCCGGAAAGAGCGGTCTCACTTGCTTTACTTCTTCCAGCCAGATTTCGGATGAGCGGCTGTTCCTTGCGGCATCGTGTTAAGGACATCCGTTGTCGACCGACGTCGTTCTGGGAACTCACGTGGAGGAATGGCGCTCTTTCACGAGAGATTGTGCGACTTGTGACCGGTGTCGAAGGGTCCACATTTCACGTTACTTGTTTCTATCACTGTCGCTGGCCTCTTGTTCAAAGACATCTTCGACTCGTTTTGGCGCTGCGTGGATCAGACCCCGGTGGCAGCTCGACGGGCTCCCGCGAGGAACGTAAGATCCTCCGTGGTACATAGGGAGGAAAGGATCTTCTGTCTAAAATTCCTTCTAATATTCCTTGTCTACAATGACGAGGGGCCACTTTTGCCTTCAACACCGTACAAGCTGACCACGATACTGGAATCGCATCGTGTCGCAGGCCCCGCTTCGCTTACAGCAGTCACCACATTTATTTTCCGCTGGTAGCCGCCTCTTAGCCCTCCAGTGGAAAGAGAGAGAGACGGATATTGCTTCAAAGCACATCCATAGTTTGTTGGGCCTTTTTGGAAGCAGGGGATGTACAGGGACGCTACGGCACTCCATAGTGAGAGCCACGTGGCTTTTTAACTGATGCCGGGTGCGCTGAAGAGGCTCTTGGTGCTATAAAGACTGTCGTTGGAGTCTGAGCAACTCGAATAACCTAACAGAGACTCAAAGTGTCTCCGCTTGCGGACTCGCACGAAAGAAGATTCAGGGGCTTTCGAGCCTCCCCCTCTCCCGCGCGGCCGACAAACAAACACAGGCGCCAGGCTTCGCTCCTCGCACACAACTCGCACGACCCGCGACGACGACGACGGCGACGGCGGCAAGAGTATACCTTACTTTTGATATAGAGACCATCATCACCATTAACAGAGCGGACGCGGCGTCATGATCTGCCCGACGTGCTCAGAAGACGCGCTCATCGAAGTGGACGGCTCTGCCGGAAACTCGGTCTGTACCAGGTGAGCCTCAATTCTTCTACGCCTATTTTTTTGAGGACTTTGACCTGACTGTGTGGTGGTTTGCAGGTGTGGAACCGTGCGTGTTGATGCTCTGGCTGGCTCCGCGCGCCCGCCTCTCTTCCACTCCTGTCGCTCACTCGTGCTTCGTCTCTCTCACAGGTCTTGGAGGAGAATGCGATTGTTTCGGAGATTACCTTCGGAGAGACAAGTGGAGGAGCGGCGATGGTTCAGGGAAGTTATGTTGGAGCGGATCAGAGTGAGTCGGAACGGTTTTCTTCGTTGTTTGGTTCCAGGAGCGGGGGTGTCACAGTGGCGCACTTGCTGCCTTTGGGGGATGGGAATGGCAAGGGTGGACAGCTGACTTTAGTATGTTTCGATTTGAACGATCAGCTCGAGCCCGCGTCCCCGCTGGGTACCGCCAAAAGGGAGGCTCGCAAGAATCGCGCGAGCAGACCATGATGAACGGTCAGTCGGCTCTAGGTTTATCGGCGCAAGCTTTAAGACTGACATCTCAGTCGACAATAGGTCGCCGAAGGATCCAAGCCCTCGCTACCGCCTTGCGACTGCCCGACCGCCTCTCGGACGCGGGCCAGCGCTACTTCAACTTGGCCGTCAACATGAACTTTGTCCAAGGTCGCAGGACGCAATACGTCGTCGCCGCTTGTCTCTACTCGGCCTGTAGGATGGACAAGACTTCTCACATGTTGATCGACTTTTCGGACCTCCTCGAGGTGCGCGTCCTGCTCTCTTTCCACCAACACTCCGTGTTGTTGACTCAGACCCACACAGATCAACGTCTTCGTTCTCGGCTCGACGTACCTCAAGCTCGTCAAAGAACTCTCCCTCCAACTTCCGTCAGTCGACCCATCGCTCTACATCTCGCGCTTTGCCGCGCTGCTCGAGTTTGGCGACGAGACGCAAAAGGTCGCCCAGGACGCCGTCCGCCTCGTCGCGCGTATGGGTCGCGACTGGATGCACATCGGTCGTCGTCCTGCCGGAGTGTGTGGTGCCTGCCTTCTCCTCGCGGCAAGGATGAACAACTTCAGGAGGAGCATCACTGAGGTCGTCCAGGTCGTCAAGATCGCCGACGTCACGCTGAGGAAGCGGTTGGGCGAGTTCAAGGACACGCCGAGTGGGGCATTGACGGTCGCGGACTTCAGGACGCTATGGTTGGACGAGACGGCGGACCCGCCGGCATTCTTGAAGAGTCAGCAGAGGGAGAAGAGGGAGCGTGAGGAGAGGGAAGCGAAGGCAAGAGCGAAGGAGGAGGGATTCGGCAGCGACGACGAGGGCGATGAGAGTGGTGGAGTGGCGTTCAGGGAACTGGCGGCGAGGAGCAGTCCAGGGCTTTTTGCGGGCAGGGACAGCTCCGAGCCACCGATGTCGGCCAAGGCGAAGGGGAAGAGGAAGCGCGTCGACGGCGATGACAGTGACGAGGACGAAGACGAAGACGAGGAGCTCCCGGAGGAGGCCAACCCCCTTGCCGACGAGCCAGAGCTGGACGAGGTGATCGCGGCGTCGTTCCAGGAGACGCTGGGGTCGGAGGCGGGCAAGAAGTTGACGGACGAGCTCGACAAGGCGCAGTTGAGGAGGTTGGAGTCGTCGAGCAAGATGACGAACCTCAACACTTCGGACCGGCTCGACGACTTGGACGAAGACGAGTTGGACTTGTTCATTCTTACGCCCAAGGAGGTCGAAGACAAGAGCAGGCTGTGGATGGAGAACAACCGCGAGTACTTGCAGCAGCTGGCTGGTGCGTCCCTATCCTTTACGCGTTGACGTGTCGAGTGATTGGCTGACTTTTACTTCTCGGGATGAACAGACAAGCAGACCGGTCCCGATGGCGAGCTTCGTCCAGAAGCCAAGCGCCGTATCGTGCGTTTCTTTATACTCCTTTCTCGTTCAAACTGTCGTCCTGATATGCGTCTCACCGTCACTCAGCGCAAGCGCCACAAGCCTCGAGACTCGACCACCGCCCAGGGAGTCAACGCCGCCGACGCGACCAAGCAGATGCTCACCAAGAAGAAGTTCTCCAAGAAGATCAACTACGCCGCCGTCGACTCGCTGTTCAGCAAGGAGGAGTCGGTCGACTTCGAGGCCGCCGGTCCGCTCCTCGGTAAAACTGCCGGCACGCCGTCGAGAGTTAGGAGGGGAACTCCGATCATCGTCCCCATGCCGACTTTCTCGAGCTCGAGGGCTGGCACGCCTGTTGCTCCTAGTCGTCAGAATTCCGTCGCACCGTCGCCGTCGCTCAGGAGGGTTGAGCTCGCTGCGCCTGAGCCGGTGGAGGATGAAGAGGAGGAGGTTGAGGAGGATGAGGAGGTCGAGGAGGTCGTGATGGCGAGGCAGGAGCATGTTGTAGAGCAGGAGGAGGAGCAGGAGGAGCAACTGGAGGAGTGGCAGAAGATGATGGGACACGGCGATGCGGACGAGGAGGATTACGGTTACGGAGACGAGTACTGAAAAGGAGGAAGAGGGGTTTATGGAGTGTTGTTTATTTTCATTGTTGTACCGTCACTCTTGATTTATCTATATCCTGAAGGACGAGAGACGTGCGACCTGCGCGCCTTTCGAGAGTGAGCGCCTCATGCGAACCTCTCGCGCGTTTCTCGAGAACGAAGCCCTGGACACGTGGATCTCCGCCATGCGTAGTTCTTCCGAGATACTTGAAATTGTGAATCAATGATGCATGCATAAAGAATTTGTTTGATCTCACTACTGCCGGGGCGCCCAGGACTTCACTGCTCGGTAGATCCCAACCTCGGTTGCTTCGTCAACACCCGAACGCTTCGTCCGTTGAGCTTAGCGAGCATCTCTTTCCCTTCCGCTACCGCTTCTAGGTCCTCCATAGTATATGCTTTTAGCTCGACCAGACTGACTTCCCTCAGCACGGGCAGGTCGAGGAAACTGTTGAGGACGCCGATCTCCTCGTCGTTCTTCCCATCAATCCGGATAGTCGTAAGTTGAGTGGAAAGGGCCTCTAAGCACCTCTGTAGGATCTGAACAGGCGGCTCCTCGAGCTCGATTTCGACACTCTTGAGAGACGAAGTGGTCTTCCGGAGGAAGCGCAGGAGGTGCGGAAGATGGTCGCCTTGGAACCTCCAGCTGGACGTGGGGAACTGGAGATGCTGAAGGAACGGTGCTATGTCGTGCAGTCTGTAGCAAACGCAATACATTGATTTTCCTAGGTAGAGAGATGTGAGGGTTGGAGGTGTGCTGGACAGCGAGCCGGAGAGGAGGGCAGCGTTGAAATCGTATTGGTGATGGAGTCGGAGCTTCTGTAGCTTGAAATTGAATTCTAACGGATGATCAGCCTTAAAAGAAAGGTTACAGTCTTCGAGGTCAAGGATCTTGAGCTCTGGTAGACCGAGAACCCGGAGCACCCCCGACTCAGCCACGTAGTCGCGTTAAAGACGGCTGAACTTACGAGAGAGAGAAGGGAGCGCAAACCAATGAGTAGGAAGGTGATCCAAATTCTTTATCCGCACTTCCTCAACGCCTTCGCACTTCTCCAGCACTTTCCTTACGTCTTCATAAGCGGCAGGCTCACTCCCCAGCTCCCTCACACACGGCCGCACCGAGGGGAAATCAAACCACACGCTCTTGGTGAAGGACTTCCTCTGTTCTACACACAAGATCTCACTGTCTAGATAGTTGGAAGGTACAGTGCCTTTCCCCTTGAAGTCGAAGTAGAGCCGTTCGTAGAGCAGCGTGAGGGCGGGTCCTTCCCACGCGCGACACACTCGGGCGAATCGGACAAGGTAGCATGGCGCAGGCTGTTCTTTGTCGTCGTCATCTGAATAGTAAAGTCTTTGACGCGTGGTGTTTTTGAAGATTTCGAGGAGGAGCTCTGGTGGGAAGGTCGCAATGAGCGTTGGTTGGGAGGTCGCCTTGGGCGGTGAGGAGTCGGTAGGCACCATGGGCTGAGAGGGCTGACGTGTGGTCATAAATCGATGTGAGTTTGGTAGTGTAGAAAGTGCTGGGAGAGCAGAGTTATGGGCAAAGGCAGAAGGAGCAACCGCCGTTGGAGACTTGCAGCAATTCTGACTCTATGAGCGGACGGGCACTCTGGGAGCAGCCAATCGGTCTGCACATAACCGTACCGAAACTTACCTATACGACTGGACCGATTCGTTGGGCTAGAGTCAAGCAAATGCGGCCCGGAGACGGGAAGCCTCGTACAGGCCCCGCGAGGCTGTGAAGCCACGTGGCACACAAGTTTGGCTTATTCGCGTGGTTGAAAGTCCACTAGACAGCTGTAAGATCCATTTCTACCATCTTTTGTCTGCTACAAAGACCATACGAGTATTCGAAAGAAAGAAGAAAGGTTGAGTGACCCCTGAAGATCCCTGTCTCGGCTGGCTCGATGACCGCATCGAACCTCGGCGCAGCTTGGCTTTCGACCAACACCTCGCCCCGACCCTCCCTCGCTCCAGCCCTCGACAGCGGGCACTATAGGCACAAAAGTCACACTACTTTTCATTACACCAAGACCTGCCCACGTCGCTCGCACCCTTCGCCTGCACCGCCGCCCCGCGTCGATCCGAACAACTCGCTCGCGCCCACCATGGAGAACAATGGCCGACCGCGCTCCACCATCTCTCGGAGGTCTTCCCTCGCGACCACGAGGTCCAGAAACTCGCAGCTAATCCGTAAAAATACCGGTAAGTCAATAGGAAACAAATACGCGATGTTGCAATCGTGCGGATTGTGCGCGGGCGGAAGGAGCGCTAGCTGACCGTCGGTGGCTTGGTGCGGTCAGGACCCAACGAGTTGCGACCTTCGGACGTGCTGTGCGCCCGCTTCCAGGCGTGGAAGAGGCTCGTCAAGAACTTGATCCAATACTTTGAGGGCATCGCCGACATCGAGGTCAGTCCGCGCCGTTTCGGCCCTCCCAAACACGTTCCGTCCCCACCCCTCGTTCGGCGCCTCGGCGTAGACGATGCGGGCGAACCAATGGGCTGGACCGTCGAGCGTAGTGCGAGAAATGAGGGCAATGATGCTGACACTTTGGTTGATGCGGTGGTGCGGTGCAGAACAACACGGCCAAGGAGTTGACCAAGCTCGGTGGGGTCATCCAGGTCCCCTTCCGCGAGGGCAACCAGTTCCTTGGAGAGGGCGGTGTCCAGGACATCTTCTACCATGTCGTACGTGTCACTTTTTCATTCCCTTCCTCTTAGTTCAATTGCCCGCTTCCACCGCCCGAACGCAAGCCAATGAATGCCCGGAACTGACCCCCCTCCGACCTCCAAACAAACAGCGCGAGAAGACCCGTCTGATCGCCGACACGCACGCCAACCTCGCAAAGACGGTCGAGGGCTCGATTGTGCAGCACCTCCAGAAGCTTCGCGTCGAGCTCAAGGCGCACATCCGCAACATCCAGCAGGACACGGGCAAGCTCGCCGCCGCGGTCGCCAAGGAGAGGGAACTCTCGACCAAGTTGATCACCGACTTGGCGAGGAGTATCACCATGCTGAAGAACACGCCAATGGGTGTTGGGAGCAAGGAGGACCCTTGGTGCGTCTCGCTTCACTGGGTTTGGGCACCGTCGGGCGGGACTGTTTTGGAGGGGGGGCCGACCTTAGCGGTCTCAGTCAGATCCGGCCAGAGTCTGCTCTGGTCGGTGCTGTATTACACAGTCGTGGATAGTCGTCCTTGAGCATTTACCCGAGGACCCTAGCACTCAGCTTTACCAGCTCGCGAGCGCGCAAACTGACTCGCCTCGGCCTCGCAGGTACACCAACTCACTCGTGGCGCGCCAGCTCCAGAAGCAGGTTCACGAGGAGAACGCCCTCCAAAAATCCATCATCATCATGCAGCAGAACTCGGAGCACTTTGAGGAGGGTGTCGTGCGCGCGATCCAGATGGCGTGGAGCACATTCGATGAGTGGAAGTGCGTTCGGTGTCTTCCAGCTTCTGCTCGTTGTTGCCGCCGCTGACGGCAGATTTCTACAGCGCCCGTGCTTCGGTTCAGGTGCAGGAGACGTGGTCCGTCATGGGTCAGGTGATGCGCTCCGTCGCGCCTACGACAGAGTGGATCGCGTTCGCGTCGAGGAGCGAGTACCTCCTTGACCCCGACACTCCCCTCCGTAACCCTCTCAGTGCGTTTTCCCTTGCTATGTAGGATAAACGTCCAGCTGACCTTGCGGGCACGCTCAGCCATCAACTACCCCGGCAAGGACGACCCAAGTGTCATCCCCGTCCACCAGGGCATCCTCGAGAGGAAGAAGAGGTATACCAAGACGTACAAGGAGAGCTTCTACATCCTTACCCCTGCTGGGTTCGTCATTCTCCCTCTCCCTCGCTGACGATCATGGCTCACCTTGATCCGACAGATACCTCCATGAGCACGCCTCCTCCGACCTCTCGAAGCACCCCAACCCCGAGCTTTCGCTCTTCCTTCCGGAGTGCACTCTCGGTGCCCCTACCAACGTTAACGCGCGCTCGCACAAGTTCCACATTGAGGGCAAGAAGGCGATCGGCGGCGACGTTGGCAACAGCAAGGGCTTCCTCGCGCTCGACGTGGCGTTCGTGTTCAGGGCGAGGAGCCACGAGGAGATGCTCGAGTGGTGGAACGATTGCAAGCAGTTGAGCAAGGTTTACTGTGAGTCTTTTGGTGGTTATCTTTTTTGTTCGGAACGTATAGAAGCTGACGACGGGAATGCGACGCAGTGACGAGCTCGGAGCCGTTTGACAGGAGTGGTCCTGTTCCTGCTGCTGTCAGGGCTGCTGGATACGTCGAGGAGGACGAGGAAAGTGAGGAGGATGGATCGAGGTTGGTGCAACCCTTGATCCTTTTTTGCGTGCGAGGAGCTGACTTCCCACCGACAGCGTCGAGGAGGAGACCGACGACGAGGAGGACGAGGAAGAGGAGGAGGAGGACGACTACCGCCACCACAACCACCCTTTGGCCGCCGCTCAGGCTGACGCCGTTCAGCACGTCGAGGCCAGCACTCCGGCGTACACCGCTCCTGCTGCTGGCAGCGGAGTCGTCCTCGGCGCCAACGGGTACCCGGTTGAGAAGAAGGCCGGTGGATTGGGAGGCGACGATGCGGTCCCTAAAGCGCCAGCGCCTTTGACTGGTCCTTGTGAGTTTGAAACTTTTCTTCCTGGCTCTGAAATGTTCATAGCTGACCGTTTCGCGTCGCAGCTACGTCGGGCGCCGCAGCTGAAGATGATTCGGACGAGTACGAGAGTGAGGACGAGGAGGATGAGGTTGAGGTTCCTGCCGAGCACCAGCCTGGCATGCTCTCGAGGTTCGTCGAGGCGATCGCTGGCACGAGCACCGGCAGCAACTCGGGCAAGGAGGCGGCGCTTGAGGAGGCCAAGGCTGCTGAGGAGAAGGAGACGGAGAAGGTCGCTGCTTGAGCTTGTGGTCTCGTTGTGAGTCGAAAGGAAGCTTGAGCGATGCTGGGAAGTGGAAAGCTGACGAGCCCTCTTCGGTTCAGATGACCACGTCGTTTCTCAACCCCATCTTTCCAGCAATCGCACCCGCGACTTTTGATATATCCTTACCAGCGTTTTCCTCGTTCCTCGTTCCAATCACCCTTAATTACTATTCTTATTCCACCCCTTTCCACCCAAATTCCTTTCATCAAAAAGTACCTCTTCTTTCCGCCTCTTTGTGTATAACCTCTCCATATCACTTTCGCCTTCTCCCGTTGACGGTTCCTCTTCGGCTGATACGAACTTTCCTGCAACATAAGGACTTTTATTGGATTTTTTTGAGACTGTGCTGGTCGAGAGAGCGGAGTGCTGGACGACTGAGGTGCAAGCAAGGCCACGTATGCGTTTTCGTGTCACTGTCGTAGGAAGCAGTCAACCCTAGACAGTGTTTGCATTGTACTCTTTTTTTATGCAGACTCCTTTTTAGGTGTAAGAGAGCTGAATATCTATTGGTCGAGACGCGCCAGCCTGCAATTAGAGCCTACGCGCCGTCCTCTTTCGGTCGAGAGGTCGGCGGGCGGGGTCGGCCTCTCGCTTGGTCTGAGGGACTTTGACCTTGTCCTTGCACCTTCATCTTTCAGTGCCTCCTATCTCCATTCAACCTCCACCGCTGCTACCCACCGCTCCATTCCCGACGACTTTCCGGCGCTTCTGAACCCCGCGTCACCATGTACCTGGACTTGCCGGAGCACTCCATGTCAGTCTTCTTCCTCAAGCTCCTTCGTGCAAGCTTACTCACACTTCCTTCATCCAGACGCATGCACTATGTGTCAGTTCCTCTCATCCCCTTCTACCATTATCCAACACTCACTCCAGTACGGCTCTGTGGTTCGAGCTCACAGGATCAACAGCCTCGAGAACCGCGAAGACCCCACCGTACAGGTTCTGGACCCATCCAAGCCTAACATAGTGTTGATACACTGTGCGACTTCTTGTATCGACTTCTTCTGTGGACAGGTGAGTAAGCGGCCGCTGAAGAAGGGAAGAGTTGGAGGAGGCTGGACGCGCGGGGCGCTGACATCACGTGCTGGCAGTTTAATGATGCGAGGTTGACGAAGGCTTATAACTTGTATGGGAGGGTTATCTGGAGGCTGCAAGGAGCGGGGCTGATGGGTTCTGCGGATAGGATATCATTCGACTTGTATATGCATGGGAAGACGACTGGTGCGGATCGCGACAAAGTGACGATCGAGGTAGGTCGTTGGAAGGCTTGGTGGGTGAGGGTGAGATGCTGACGCGTTGAGACATAGGACATGGCGAAGTATGTCGACTCGGCGCTGAAGAAGCTCGACCTTGAGTCGTACTTTATTGTTGGAGAGAACTTCATGGGCTCGAATGTCGGCTCGTACCTTGCGATTTGGAATCCGGACAGAGTGAGTCGCTTGTTCTTGACTAAAGTATGAAAACTCACCTCTATGCTGCTCAGGTAAAGGCTCTGGTCTTTGCCTCCCCGGGATGGCCAAAAGAGTGAGCCTCAGATGCAAGCACCCTAACCGGCAATTTGCTGACCACGTGGTGGCAGGCCGAAAGCTGCGTCGGACGGGATGGTGCTGGGCTGGCTTCCTGCGGCTTGTGTGAACAAAGATGGAAAGGGAGATAAGAGTGGGACCATTCCTGCGGAACCTTTGGCTACTGGAGGTGCGTGTCTGGCTTGCTTTGAATCGCAGGCGATCGGAGCGGCTCACCGACACTCGCGCACCTCCTGCCAGACTCGTACTTCTTTTCAGGGTCTAAAAGATCAGACTACACCGATTTGGTGACACGCTATGTGGCTAACTTCCAAGCTCGGTGTAAGCTCATTTTCTAGCACTCCTCGAAGCCCTGTTTCGCTAACTTTTGAAGGGTCCCAGTGGGCACCGGCCACTCGTCGCACGATGCGAGACATATGGCTTACATGCTGGAAAGAGACCAGATACCTCCAGAGCAGGTAGCACAGATTGCTGTCCCAGTGCTGCTGATACAAGGCGAGGATGACGTGTTTACTTCTCCGCCGGTAGCCCTCGCTTTCGTTGCTTTCCTTTCCGCCGGCGCTGACAAGAATACGACTACCCAATAGGCGGCCGTTGAGGAGTGGGTTAAGCTCTTGTCATCATGTAAGCTCAATTCGTCAGCTCGGGCGCGCAGGGGACGGTTGGGGTGCTGACGTGGTGTGCTCGTCTCGCAGGCCCGGGGGGAGCTCAAGTCAGGACGGTGGCGAGCGCCCCCCATATTCTCCTCACTACGGATCCATCAATATCCAACAGATTCATCTTGCAGTTCCTTTCCTCAAGTGAGCGGGTTTTCGCCCATTGAGCGAAAAGCCAAGTGTCGTCTGACTGATCCTCCTCGCTCTGTACCGGCATTCAGTCCAACAACAATAAAGTTAGAAATGTTTAGTGTTTGAACGGTTCATGTACTACTGTAGATCGCGCAGAACAAGTAATGGCAGATGTGTCTACAATTGTAAGACTTTAACCGGGGTTTGCGACAGAGACTGTGCTCCCCTTCACCTCCCGGTTTTACAGCACAACACATACATGAATAAGCCCTGGTCTGAAACAAAAGGAGAAGTCGAGTCCCAGGTTTTCCACGTGGCTCTGCGTCGGACCGATCTCCATGGACTTTGAACGTCGTCTCTGACGCCGCCCAAGTCAGCGCGCATCGTTCGCCTCCGTTCCCATCCAGCAAAACTCGCACGATGCCGCCCCGCCGCGCCGTCTCAGACTCGGAGGACGACGATCGTCTGTCTGTCGTTTCTGACGAGTCGGACCTCTCGATCGCGTCGTCGTCCAACGCCGATGGCCCGCGAGCGAAGCGCGCGAGAACGGACAAGGGCAAGGGCAAGGAGAAGGGCGGAAGGGATGATGGCAAGGATGGTGCGAAAAAGAAGAAGAGAGAAGTCAAAGGAAAAGGAAAAGCGTGGGAGGGTCAGGTATGTGCTCGTTCTGCGGTGGTACGAAGTGTTCGCGGCGGCGGCTGATGGACGATCGTGCGGCGCGGCAGTTCCAACATACTTGGTCCACTGTCGTCGAGGATGCGTCGGGATCACTCTCGGGCGTCGTGTCAGACGTGCTGCTTTCCTCGAAAACCAAGCGGTGCGTCCGATCCCTTGATCCAGCATCCCGCATGTAGGCGCTGACGCCAAACAACGCTCAGAATCGTCCGCGACACGACCTCGATCCAGCGTGGCATCATCCGACATGTTTTCTTGGTGCTCGATCTGTCGTCGGCGATGCTCGTGAGGGAGTACAAAAGCCCGTGGTTGGACCTGGCGCTTCAGTATGCGAGGGTGCGTCCTCGTTGTAACACTTGGGGGGTTGTTGTTGGGCCAAGGAGACGAGCTGACGAGTGATTGAGGAATGCAGGAGTTTGTGACAGAGTTCTTTGATCAGAACCCAATCTCTCAGCTCTCGATCCTCATCACTCGCGATGGAGGGTGCGAACGATTGTCCCCCCTTTCAGGTTTGTCCTCTTTGCGTGCCTTTCCCTTCACCGCAGTTCCTCATTTCCTCATTCGACACCTCACATCTTGATAGGCAACCCTGTGGATCACCTCAAAGCTCTTTCGAGTAAGAAGAAACTCGAAGCGCGCGGCGAGCCGTCGCTGCAGAACTGCCTCGAGATGGCGAGAAGTGGGCTCGCGTACGTCGATCCTTCACGCCCATTTTCCTCTGCAGGGTTGTGGTTCTGAGCAGCTCTCTTTGTGGACACTAGACACCTCCCACCACATGGATCTCGAGAAGTCATCATCATCCTTGGGTCTCTGACGACGTGTGACCCGGGAAACATTCATAAAGTCATCGATACGGTCGCAAAAGATCGGTGCGTTCAGTCTTCCCACTTGCATTTTAACCTCCTGCCAAAGCTCACCCTCATGGTTGTATAAACTACAGAATCCGAGTCAACGTCATCGGCCTCTCCGCTGAAATGAAGGTCTGCAAGGAGATCGCCAACCGGACGAAAGGTTTATCTCGTTTCCTCTCTCTCTTCCTCTTCTTCTCCCAACTGACCATTTCACTTTAACAGGAACCTACATCGTGGCCCTCGACGACCTCTACCTTCGCGACTCTCTCTTCGAGCTCATCCCACCACCACCAACCCTCTCCGTCCCCTCCGCCGTCTCGGGCGGCCCTTCCTCTTCCTCCTCATCCGACCTCATGCTCCTAGGTTTCCCAACTCTCATCTCGCCACAATACCCCGGCTTGTGCTCCTGCCATTCGAAGCTCAAGAGCTCAGGATTCGGCTGCCCGAGGTGCAAGAGTCGGTTGTGCGAGATCCCGTGCGTGTGTGGAGTTTGTGGGATCACGGTCGTTAGTGGGAGCCATTTGGCGAGGAGCTTCAGGTTCCTTTTCCCTGTGCGTCATCCTCTCGCCTCCTCCTTCTCGCGCCTGCCATTCCCCATTACTCACGTCATCGTCTCATCCAACAGGTCGAGAATTACGTCCCTCTCCCTCAAATCCCCGCATCCTACCTCAAACCACCACAAGCCAACTGCCACGCCTGCGCCTTCCCCTTCCCGACCACTCGAGTCGGCACAGGAGCGAACGAGCACCTCAGTCCGGTCGGGAGGTACATGTGTCCCAAGTGCGAGAAGGAGTTCTGCTTGGATTGTGATAAACTTACGAGGGAGGGGTTGGGATTCTGCGTTGGGTGTGTTTGAGGATGGGTAGCGAGGAAGGAGGGGAGGAGAAGGTGGGGGGGGGGAGCGAAGAAGGAGGGAAGGGTGGGGAACACGTGGTGGGTAGCTAGGCGGTGCTTGCGGGTAGAGCATCTGCCTTCAACTGCATATGTCTGATTATTCATTCCTCGTGCGTGGGGGTTTCGAGAGTACGAGAACGGGCTTGATGCCACGTAGCGTTCGATTGGTGTTCGAAGGATCGAGCTTGCGGACTCCGTTGCTTACCATGCTCAATGAGCATCAGCTCCTGGCTATATCTCCTTCGCGTTTTTGTATCGCATTTGTTCATAAGAACTTCTATAGAATGGGTGGTTGGCTGGGTGCAACAGCCGTGTCACGTGACGTTGGGCGTTTCCTGAGCGTCCAGCCGTCCCAACATTCCTCGCCTGCTGGTCCGCGGTAGCTTCTTCCGAGCCAAGCTCACGTTTAAAGTACTTTGGGCATCTTGCGTTACTCCCGCTGCCTACTAGGATTGCGTGAACGCTGCAGAAGGGCAGGAAGGACCAGACCTCCTAGGGCGGTGGTGGAGGCGAGGTAGAGGTTTATCAATAGTTCTGTACTCAGGACATCTGCTCGAAAAGGGCCCCTGCCGACTCAAGAGCCTCATGCACGAGCTGGTCAGATCCAGTTCGTCGACGAGTCCGAGCAAAATGACCGTTGATCGGGAAAGATAAGGATCAGACTCGAGTCTGTATTTGTGGCAACTGTCGACTTTTTCGGGTTGTTGATGCACATTTCAGACATCAACAAGTGTTTTAGAAATCCTTGGGCCAGAGAGACTTCGCCACGTCGACAGCCAGCGCGAGCTTGGCACGAACCTGCGCACCGTACGGTCAGCATCGCAGCACGTCTCAGAGGAAAGGGAACCAATACTTACGGCCTCATCAGTCATGTTGTTTCCGTCTGAGTGGGAAGCAAAGCCGCACTGCGGCGAAACGCAGATCCTGTTTGACAACACGTGTCAGCTTCCATTGTCGCGAGTAGGAGAGAAGCGACGCGCCGATCCAAAGCCTCCTCAACAGTGCTGTTAGATCCTTTAGCAATAAAGGACGCAGCCTCATGGACACGAGCGATGAGCTCCTCCTTCTTCTCCAGCTCGGGGACCTTGGACGAAATGAGGCCCAGGACGACAGTCTTGGGGAAGGGAAGCTCCGCGAGAGGCTCGAAGCCTCCGGCGCGGATGGTGTCGTACTCGAGGTAGAAGGTGTCGACGTTGATCTCCTGGAAAAGTTTCTTGGCGATACGGTCGTACCCGCCCTCCGAGAAGTGGAGGCCGCCCTCTGCGCCCAACGTGTCAGTCGTGCTAAAGACACTGGCTAGGAGAATCGGAACGCACTGAAGTTTCCGCGGCACAAATGAAGACCAACAGTCATATCAGGCTTGTGCCCATCAAGAACGTCGTTGTACAGCTTGATGTACGAGTCGAGGATCGGCTCCGACTCGATTCCATCGGCCTTCATGCCGGCGAGCATGGACTCGGAGCACTGCGACGAGTGGCAGCTCAGAAAGACGCGCTGCTGAACGATGATTGGGAAAACATACAAAGTAGGCGAGAAGAGGATCTGAGTAATACTGCTGATGTTAGTTCCGGTTTCGTCGGTGAGTAAGATCACGCACCGTCAAACTGAACGTTCCTGCACCCAGCGTCGTAGAGGTCGGCGAGCTCTTCGCGGTACGCCTTCGCAATGTCAGCGAAGTAGGCGGCATCGTTCTCGTAGACATCGCCGTAGGCGTGCTCTAGGTGACGGAGGTGGTACCACTGAGGAGCGGCGAGCGTGATCTTGAGGTTCTTGACGGCGTCTTTGGGGACTTTGGCGGCGAGGGCCTCAAATTGAGGGCTGGTGAAACGCGCACGTGTTAGGAGCTTCTCTGCCTCTGGGTGTTGATCCCTCTTGAATCAAAGATCCTACCGGTACATAGGGCCTTCCCTCTTGAGCTTCGACTTGCAGACCCAGGTGCTTCCGGGTTTGGCGGCGGGCGAGTCGACGAAACCCTAGGGACGAGGTTGTCAAGATGAGGGTAGGGGCCAAGGATCAAAGCGTCGGCATACCTTGAGGTCCGGAACCCACATTTTGAAGATCTCACGTGGAGGGTCGTGGATCTCAACCTAAGCGAATCTCGGTCGTGATCAGCAAGGCCGTGCATCGATTATAGCGCGCGACACTTACCATGCCGGTCAGGTTGTCAAAGAAGCCGTCTATTCCCAGAGAGATTATCAGCTGCAGATGATAAAGAGAGTGTGGACCTGACGTACCGAAGAACATGTGCCTGGGTGAACAGTGTCAGCTCGACCGGTCAACCTGAGCTTTGGCGGGGCGGAGCGCTTGGGACGCGACGCGCACTGACCTGGGAAACTCTCCATCGGTGATCGACTTGATGCCAATCTCCTGCTGAAGCTTGACAATGTCCACGATCGCCTTCTCCTCGACCTCCTTCAGCTCCGGCTGCGACAGCTTGCCGGCATCAAACGCCGCGCGAGCAGAAAGCAGCGCGTCGGGACCTGTTGTGGTGTGGTGTGGTTGGGTCAGGACGCTCGCCAAGGAGAAGGAGGCGTGAGACGGACGCTTCAAGGAGCCAACGTGTTCAGCACGGAATGGTGGTGAGAGAATCGGGGTGGTCATGCTTGCTCGCAGAGATGGAGGAAGCAGACCGACAGCACACACAGGAGCGAAGTGCAACAACGAAAAATCACCGCCCCCGCATCCTGGTCCCCTCGGACTTCACGACTATTCCTGTGTGATGACGTGGCTTCAGTCCAGAACAGCCAACACTAGAAGCAGTGACTCTTTGAGGCAATTACCGTGCGGCACGTTTGCAGGGAGGGTCATAGCTTTCACGTAGCATCAAAAGTGTCTTCTATACAGTACAGCCTACGACACCACCTTTCGAGTCATACTCCGGCTTCGTGTTGTTGTTGTCTAATTGCAACGTGGGAAGATCAGCATGCATTTCACCCCTGATGCAGAACGTCTTCATCGGGGCCCATACCTTGAGAGAAGAACCGAAGGAGGTGGCGATCATATGTTGAAGAATGCGTGTACATCAAGTTGTGTGGGGCGTCCGGAATGCTGTGGACCTCAACTCCACCTTTGACTGGAAGGAACACGTCAGCAAAACGGTCGTGACGCCCCCACCTCAACGTTTTAAAAAGTTACGCACCACCAGTGCAACGATCTTTCCATGCGTGTAATGCCGCCTCCGCTTCCCGCACCGCGTCGCGAGATCCCGTCGCCAGTTCGCTCACCTGGCCTTTCAGAAACTCTACAGACCACGTAACTGGGTGCAGTAGTACAAGGTTGGGCCTGGCGGGGTCCAGCTGGTGCGTCGACGCATCTTCGGTGAACTCGAGGCTGTTGATGCTGTTTGGCGGCAGCTGGACGTGAGCCCTTGTCGACGGCTGAGGGTTAGAGAGAGCACCTACACATAGTAGACGCGACTGTGTGAGGAAGATGGGTTAGAGGAGCATAGAAGGGCCTAGGCAGGAAATGGAGGCGAACATGGCGTGTTCCTCCAGGTCGAGGAAGGGCATGGTGGCCAAAGGTCGTGTGGCTTAGTCCCGGCGATGTGATGGACTGTGGTTGCTGTAATAGAAAAAGAGCGACGATGGAGCGCTGTGGTACGAAGAAGATAAACAGAAGTGGGAGGAGGGGAAAGATGTCCAATGGAAGACTTGGCCGAGAAGGGCGGAACCAACCGAAGGCTCCAAAAATCCAGAACTTCCACGTGTCTGAGTCTCAGCGTCACGCCTATTGTTCTCATCGGGCCCAACAAAAGGGCCGGTACGCTTGTGTTTGTGCCCTTTTCGCAAACCAAGATCGAAACGACCGATGTGACGCACGAGTCTGGCAGCTCTTGGGGTAATAAAAGGCCACGTGTTTTATGAAGCCCACGCTTAGAGACCGGGCGATAGCCTAACAATACTCGATATATGTGAGCACACATGCCTTTGACTATTGTTGTCTACAGCTACTTGACCCATCTTGTGCCCCCAAGATGCAAATAAGCAGCCTCGTGAGCCTCGACATCCGAGAGCGGCGGAACGTAGGCGACGTACCTTGGGAGAAAAATTCTGCTACACAGCGGTTAAAGGAACAGGGGTGCGTATAGGGAAGGTTATGAGGAGCTCCTGGGATGTTGCGGACTTCAACTCCACCCCTGACTGGAGATGCCACGTCAGGAAAAAGCTGTGCTACGTTCAGTGAGAGAAAAGCCTCGTACCTCCGCTCAGCCGGTCCTTCCACAGTTGCAATGCACCCTAGTATAGTTTTACACCAAGTTAAAAACTGTTCGAACCTCAGCGTGTAGCCTGTGCACTTACGGGAGGAGAGATATAGGCGTCGGCCCCGGCTTGAATTAGCATCACTGGAATAGTGACTTCTGCCAGTAGCTCAGAAGGGATGCCGCCATGTGCCACGAGTCTGGCTAAATGAACAACATCGTGACTCGGCTGCCCAGCTCCGTCTGCAGTGGGGAACAGTCGAGTTTAGCGCCGCTCGCTGCTTGAAAGAATCACCCTCACACCGTCGCTTGAAGTTTGTCAAGAAAGCTTCACGAAGCTGATCGTAGTCTTCACCTATGTAGCCATCTAGAAAGTAGTTCCCTGAAAGAGTGAGCTGGTCAGCTCAGGGCAGGCTCCAAAGAGAGAGTTTGAACGAACCACAATTCCGGAGGATCTCGTCGGAAACCTCTCCCTTCCCATCGCCTTGCTCATCTTTATTCGCGCACGCTTCCTCCACCCAGTCTACTGACATTCCCTTGGCAATCTCTGGCGTCCTGTTATGAAGAGGGTGGAAGCTTAGTGAGCGCTGACCTCTACGTGTTTCCATCGTCCGATCTGGCTCACTCTTTTGGCCACCCTGGAGACGCGATCACCAGACCTTTTACCTGAGGCAACAGTATCAATACCAAGCCGCATACTCTCGCAATGCTACTCACTCTAAGAGGGTTCCAAATGGCGAGCCAAGCTGCCACGTTGGCGGGGAGGTAGTTCGACCCTGCGACGTAATACGTTTCCAGTCCGAGCTGGCTGATAGCTGCGTCGACGAATTTCGCCATTTCCTGTTACACTCCATTTCTATTCAGCTAAAACTCATGAGCAGTGCCTCTCTCGAACTCACCTCGACGGTGAGAGTGTCCCGATTCTTGCCTGACGTCCGCCCATGACAATACATGTCGAAAGCAATGCTGGCGATGAAGTCAGCTGTAGTCTATACAAACTCTTGTGATGACCCACAGATTGAAAGCAGTCTGCAATTGCGCGTCGTCGAACTGCACGTGAGGGATCGTCAATTGCCAGCCCCCCTCCGCACCATCTAGAGGCGCCGCATCGCTTCACTCACCTGGCCGGCCAGCGACTCCACCGACCAAACAGCAGCAGGTAGCAGTACCAGGTTGGGCTTTGCCGGATCCAGCGGGTACTTCGCGGGGTCCTCGGTGAACTCGAGACTGTTTACGCTGTTCGAGGACAAGGCGGCGTCAGGATGGGATTCGAGGGCGGGAAGGAGGCGAGTTACACATAGTACATCCGACTGGGGCAGCAGAGAGTTCTGTAAAATCCGGTTGTATTGTAAGAGGGAGCAATAGGGCTGACATGGAGTGCTCTTCCAGGTCGAGGAACGGCATGATTCCAGGCCGCTGATGGCGAGCGAGCGGCGGACGCTAGAGCTGGACGAGCGGTACTGATGAGGTGGCGATATGAGTTCAATCAGGCGGTGAAGCTGGATGCAGATGAACGAGTTCTTTGAGGACAACCTGAGCTCACTGGAAAGATGGCAAAGGAGCGCAACATGGCTCCAAGAATCCAGACTCTGCGAGATGCGTTCGACGTCACGGGCAAGCATGGGACATTGGGCCACAGAGAGCTGCACCGTGTGCAGAAAGAATGGCGAAGATCTTCGGATCAGTACTGCGTTGTAAAAACCTTCGTCGTGGTGCTTTTTCGGTGCGAAACACGTCAGAGGAGGTAACACGTGTTGCGCCGTCAGGCACGGCGACGAGTAAGTGCGCGAGCAGGACGTCGGTCCGTGTTTAAAAGCAGGATCCGAAAGCCAAGAAACCTTCAGTCAATTTAGGTGAGACACAAGAAAGTGAACACGGTATGCGCAGACTTGTCTGTTCTCTCGCCTTGCGATTTCTGTCATTTCCTGACGATTCGAATAAATAAATGAGCAGCTGAAGGCGGAGCGGTCAGGCAGCGTTGCACGCTTGAACACGAACTACAATGTCCTCAAACATAAGACGCGTATCATTCCGTTTGGATGATATAGAGATACCCCATCGGGTAGCAAGATCTAGCTCCCCTGAGCTCTCAGAGGAGGAACGCCCAACGAAACGGGCACGTACGGAGCCGTCAATCAAGCCGGGAGGTTTATCAACAACGACAGGAACTGCAGAAACGGAAGACACAAGTATGCTTTTTTCTTGACTGGTATCCAATTGGGCGAGCTAACTCGACTTCCGGCAGAAGGCGAGGTCGTCCACCACCCGTCAAATCTCCCACGACTCTGCCTCTCCTCACTTACCTTCACTGGTCGCCCCTACACTTTCAGCTGGGACCGCTACACCCAGCTCTCCGAACAACACCACTACGGCTCCCTCGTCCTCTCCGCCTCGACCCCGCTCACCTATTCACACTGGGACGAGCTCCGCCGCGCACACGTGTACATCCCCACGACACCCCATGTCTTTCAGCTGAGAAGAGAGGCCTATTTGGGCGAGCTGGGGACGGAAGCGGTGGATTGGGAGGATGCGGTGGCGGGGGATAGGGACGAGCAGGACGCCGTGTTCGGTCTGCACGCGGCCGACGTTGAGGAGCCGTTCGTGCTCGTTAGCCCGGAGGTGGTGGAAGAAGCCGAAGAAGGAGGAGACATCACAACTTCTCCAATAACAACAACGACACTTCCCTTCGACTTCTACACCGCCGGCGACCTCGCGCCCGACTGCGTTGAATCGCGGAACCGCCGGGCTGTGATCCTCGTCAGCGAACCGGATCTGGAGCTGCATGCGAAAGCAGCGGAGAATGGGGAAGACAGCGGAAACGATACGGATGAGGTCGAGGAGCCGGAAGTGATACAGAGCAAAGGGACTGTGGAAGCGAAGCGGTGCCGAGGCTGGCGCGGCGCATGGACGCGCAAGTTCATCAAGCATGTCGAGAAAGGGGAGAATCTGGGGATGGTGACGACTGATGCGAGCGATGAGAAGGGGATGTGGGGGATCCACTATGTGAGGCGGCCGGTGGTGGGAAGCATTGCGTGGGAGGACGAGACGTCGTTATGGGACGAGCCCAACCCGCACGAGGAGGAATTACGTGGTCGCAGTGGTGAGACAACAGGAGAGCGCGCAGAAGGCGCTAGAGGGTCAAAGAAGCGTCTTAGAGTGTATACAATCGACGTGACTGTCGAGGAGGTTTATTTGATGGATGGTGTGGCGACCGGAGACTTGCTGTAAGCCACCGGGAATTTGGCCGCGCGCGCGCGAGGCTGCAAAGGCTTTGCAGGAGAGGGGAGACAGCAATAAAGCACGGATCTCTTCGAAGAACAAACTCTGTGAAGCTTCTGTTGAGGCAAAAAAGTTCTACCGCGCTCTCGCTCGGCCGAGGGGCGCAACCACGTGTTCGATCTGATTGCCTGTTTCCCGTGCTTACCTCAACTCAGAGGGCACGTACTCGAGTTTCAATCAATGGAAGATGTCAGAGGCATCAACTAGATCAGATCTAGCGCCACTCGCTTCGCTTCGGCTGGGCGGAGACCTGGGGTTTCATTCCGACGGAGCAGGCGGCTCCTCCTGAACGAACACTCCTCTCCGGGCATCGTTGCGCGTCTCTGGTCTAGTCCTTTCTTGTTCTGTTACCTCACAAGACATCACTTCTTTCTTCCCCTTCGCCTTCCCAGCTGCCTTTGCTCCCACCTCCTTGCGCTCTGTTCCTCCACACCTAGACTCGGCCGACACACACTCCCTCTCCGACCGAGCTCTCCTGACCATCAACAATGCCCTATCTGGACATTCCTCACCGGCAGCTCCAGATGTATTACGTGTGCGTCTTGATTTTTACCTACCTTCCCAACTGACAAACCCTCTTGACTTCTTGTGTTCGCCCAGCGTCAACACTCTGAAACCAGACGACGCGCTCCATGTCATCGACCCGTCCAAGCCGAACCTTGTCTTGATTCACTCCGTCTGCTCCTCTGTCGAAAACTATGCTGCACAGGTATTCAATGACTCTAAATTGTTGCTATCATAATAGCAAGGACGTTTCTAACCCGCGACATGCTGCCTACGTAGTTCGCCGACCCACGACTAACCAACGCGTACAACCTGTCTGCCCTCTCCTCTTTCCGTTCTTCCTTCCTTTCCACGATCTCACGCTCACCCTCGCACCAGAATCGGGTTCGACTGTCGAATGCACGGTAAAACGACCGGAGCAGAGCGGAAAGACCATACACTCGAGGTATGTACGAAGAGCACGTACCCCCGCTGGTTTCGCTCACCTTCTGTCGAACGCCACGCCACGACAGGACTCCGCGACGTGCGTGATGGCGGCGATAGAGGCGCTGCAGATCAAGAGCTATGCGGTGGTTGGCGAGAGTGTGCACGGGAGTTTTGTTGGGAGTTATTTGGCGATCAAGAGTCCGGAGAAGGTGTGTGTGTTTTCCCAGGGTCGACGGGGGAAACGTGGGCCACGACTGAGGTAATTCGTTGGCAGGTCAAAGGGTTGTTCTTCGCGTCGCCTGGGTGGCAGGTCGAGTGAGCCTTTTTGTCTTCCTCCAAATTTTCACTAGTTAGTGACCGGATTTATTCCTGTCAGGCCTCAGAAGACTCAAGACATGCTGTCAGCTCCTCTGTCGTGGCCAACTGGGCAAGGACTGACGCCTTCTCGTCAGCTTCAACGACTGGTGGCCCTGGGCCATTACGAACAAAAATGGAAAAGGTGATGGCTCAGGCTCGATCCCAGAAGACGCTCTCGAGATATTCCGTTCGTCCCCTCTCACCTTTCTCCTTCCCCCATCCCTCCAGCTAACCCTCAATCTCTTGACCAGGCGACTACTTTTTCAACGGGAGCAACCGTCTCACGTCCCGCTGTGAAGCGTTCGCCAACTACTACCAAGCTCGCTATGGCACCAATCAACCGACTCATGATTTGTGGTTTACCCTCGCGCCGCAGCGGAGAAAGGCGATCGACCCGTCCCTCCTGGCTGCCATCAAGGTCCCGGTGTTGATCGTGCAGGGTGGTGCAGATCTGTACACCTCTCCTTCGGTGAGTGAAGCTGTTTCTGAGCACATTAGTCGAAAGCTAACGTAGCTCTGTCCTTCCAGGCTGCAGCCGAGAGCTGGCAGAAATCGTTCAAGTCGGGTGCGTGTGCCACCCCTTCCTACGTGGCCTTCTCTGATCCCGACCTCCCTGTCCATAGCACGAGGAGGGTGCGACCTCCGCGTGATCACGGGCGCACCAAACATGCTCATGTTCACGGACTACAACATTGCGAACCGCTTCATCTTGCAGTTCATGTCGAGACGTGCGTCAAATTCTTGTGCTGATTGACTCGTTCGTTTGTGGAGAGGACAACGTCGTAACGCTGATGCCCAGTTGACTGGTAGATATCGAGTAATGTGGGTCTCCTCAGCTTAAACCATTCCATTACATAGATCCCCTGCATTGCATTGCATTTGCCCGTCTCCTCTTCCTTCTCGCCCCGAAGCACTGGAGCCATGCTGCTTTGATCACAGTTGCGCTATCCCAGCTTCAAATCTCAGATGGACCAGGA
>JALBUQ010000214.1:0-26930 GCA_024364755.1 Pseudohyphozyma bogoriensis
GTGGAATAGACTTCAGCTTTCGGCTTTCAGACTGTTTTGACTATCTTTCCGCTCGGGACGAACCATTTCCAGTCGCAAGCGTGCCCGCGGGATCCCTCAACCGAGCCACGAGTTCGGCCGTGTATGGGCGTTTGAAGATCTGCAAGGCCTCAAGGTAAGCTTTTCATCGATAACACGCCGTGATAATTCAAGTAATACCTTTTGATGGGGCTGGTCGAACCAAGCCTGAATCGCTTCGGGAGACTCCCAATCGTCGCCGAGCGTCGCACTGGAGATGGCTGCCATGCTAAGAAACTTTGTTTGTGCAGGTTCGGGGGACGAGAAAGTGGCTGCTTGGTGTTGGAGATGTGAAGCGAGAGAGAAGATCTGGGCGAAGCGGGGTACCGGACTGAGCTGCTCTCGATACGAGTACCCGCCGCCTAAGGAAGCTCGGCTTCGGGTGAAGGATCAACAAATCCGCCCGGGAATTGCCACGTATCAAAGCAGTATTCACACCATCTTGGCTGACACTTTTTCATACTTTTACGGATCAATCACAGTGAGCGAGTGGTTACAGCTCAAGGTTGAAGATATTTGATAAGAAATTGACGAAGTTGGACACCTAACTAAGCGATCCGGAGTCCGTTAACCGGCGGTTAGGGCCGCCCCTCTGAGGAACGAATCGCGTCCGCCACAAAGTGAGCCCTTTGACGCACAAGATGGATCCCACAACCTCCGACATTGACGTGTACGCCAGCACAAGTGGCCCAGCTGGTAGGGTGTCTATTTGTACACCAACTCCGAGCCTTGCCTGACCCACTCGCCTCACAGAAGCGAGCACGAGCGTCGCCGATGCCGGAACAACAAAGAAGCGCGCACCTGTGCGGAAGGGCCTCCAGCGGAGTCGGAATGGGTGCTTGACGTGTCGCAAGTACCGACAGAAGTGTGACGAGGACAAGTTGCCAGAGTGCAAGCGGTGTAGGACGAGCAGGCGCGAGGTGAGTGCCCGGTCGCGGCGAAGAAGATCAGGGCCGGGAACGCTTATCGCAAGCTGGTGTACAGTGTGTCTGGCCGGATCACGTCGTCAAACACATGGAGAACGCGAAAGTTCAAGATGAGGTGTACAACGGATCAAGCTTAGCTGCTCCGACGTCGAACATCGCCTTCGCTCTGCCATCGCTCGTGCCTCATCAGCCCGCTGAATCAGGATCAAATGCGTTCTCTCAATTCATAGGTGAGAAAAAAAATGGCTCAAAGCATCATAAGCTTGCGTACTGACTAGCGTTTTGGTTTAGTTTCCTCACCCACGTCCTCTTCAACGAATATCATGGATCCCAGCTTCCTCGACTCCCTGCTTGGATTCACATCATCGGACACCTCACTACTGAACACGTTGTTGGAGCCTAGCGAGGCAGTGTACCCCGACCCACAACAACGTCAACTCGTAAGCTGTCTTATTTTCCGTGCCACCGCAGCGCTCACCATCCTCCCACGCAGATGCGTCTCTTCGTCAGCCGCGCCGAAAAAGTCCTCGTCAACATCTCCCCCCAACCCCAACAAGTCATGTTCCTCGACCTCAACCGCATCCTCTGGTCACCCTCCACCGGCCTGGCAGCCGACGCACTCCGACTGTCCCTCCTCGCCATCGGCGCGATCCACGAAGCCTGGACGGCGTCCCGCCAAACCCAACCACACGTCGCGGAAACGGACCTCGCTCGGATGGTCGCAGTCGGGAAGAACCTCACGAATGCGGCGGTGGGATGCTTGAACACGGTGATGCTCTTGACGGAGTCGGGGGGAGCGCAGGCTGCCGTGGACGAGACGACGCTGCATGCTTCGACGATGGTGTGCTACGCTCAAGCGTTGTTGGGCGTGAACGGGAGCCACGCGTCGTTTGACACGTTGTTCGACTTTGTAGAACGTCGGGGAGGGCCTTCAGAGATTCTCGCATCAGTCTCGGAGCTGCCTTGCTTTCCGTCGGTGCGCAAAGTCCTGGAGGTAGTGGCGGTGATCGACGTTCTCGGTGAGGGTTGCCCGCTCGAGTCGTGGCCAGTTTTGTACTCAACTTTTCCTCGCACAGACGCTCTTTCGCGGTGTCGGACACCTCATTTTCTGCCGGACTCAGACGGCTCCTTGTGGTGGTAAGCTTCACTCGGTCTCTGTGGGCATCTCAGGCTTGACACGTGTTCATTCCAGGTCGCGGCCGTTAGACCTCGAGGCTTCTGTCCTGGATCCAGTGGAAACGACCACGGGCGTCTCTCGAGCTATGTGGCATCTATTCTCGAAGGTTAGTCTCCACATGTGACGTCCTTCCAAGTTTCTCCTTTAACTTCGTCATTGCAGGTCATTTGTTTGGTGGCTCGAGCCAACGGTGCTCTGGAAGCAACCAACCCGTCAGCGGGAGTACCTTCACTCCTGCAGATGAACGTCGTTGTCTCTGCGGACTGCCAAAGCAGCGACTATCTACTTCAAGCCGCTGTCCTCGGTGCCGAGCTCGATCAATGGGATTCGACAGTGGCCGCTCAAGCCGCTTTCCCTCGTGCTCGACACGGAAATCAGTGAGCCCACCATTAATTAGAGCGGGTAAGGCTTGTCTGAATTTTTCACGTGAACACAGGGTCTATACTATGACAGCTCAGCTCCTCCTCGCCCGATACGTCCGCAAGCTTCCCCGTCGAGATCCGCTTGTCCAGAAAATGGCGTCCACGATCCTGTCGCTTCTCGTAGATTGCCATGCTAGGTTCGGTGGCGTATTATAGTTAGTCTCGAATTCCTTCCTGTGTGCTGTTAGAATGTTGACAGACTTCTCGATTCAGTTTTATGTGGCCGTTGCTCCTCGCTGGCACTCAGGCCGACGGCGATCTCCGAGTGCTAACCAGTAGCGTTTTGGACAAGTTCAGGTTTGTAGCAGATCATTTGTCCGCCGGATGAGTCGGTGACTAAGGTTATTTCCTCTCAGTGCCACACACATGTTTGATTGCGCGGCCGGAGGCTTAGTCCTCCAACAAGTCTGGGGCAGGATAGACGCAGGGCTGGCCGACGTGGATCCTCGACAAGTAGCTCAGGAGCTGGGCGTTTCACTGTTCTGAATCAAGCTGTTTTCACCCACCTGAGTCAAAAGTGGCCACGTCAGCCCTCAGCAGGCCGAAGGGCATCGCGGGAGGCGGCACTTGCCGCCGCGAGATAGGCCATATCTGCCTAAATTCCGGGGCGTGCGATTGCTGCGCTAGTGGGGCGCTGATGGACCTTGACTCTTCTCCATACCTTTTCTGCACACTTTTCCTCGAATCCCTCCCTTGTTCTTGAACGTATCACCATGTCTCCAGCACCGCCTTCGCTCGTCACGCTCCCCGTCACGGCCCCGCTTGATGAGATCCTCGCGATCATCCGCCGCGATGGAGGAATCAGTGCGCCGTTCCTTCACCCACCTCCGCTTGACACCAAGACAACTGATGCAGGCGCTTCGAATGACTAGTCATCAAGGACTTCCTCTCCCAGGAGGAGGTGGACGAGTTCGACGCCGCCGCGGCTCCGTTGTTCGCGAAGCGCTTGCCGACACGCGATACCAAGTACCAGCTGACGGAGCAGGGACCGATGTTCCACGCTACAGTCAGTCCTAACGGGAAGATAAGAGCCAGAATGAAAGCTGACTGGATGGGGATGGGCAGAACACGACGCACCTTCGAGGCATGCTCGGCACGATGCCAGAGCAGACGAGCAAGATCTGCCAGAACAAGTTGTGGAACGGTATTCTGCATGAGATGTTGAAGTAAGTGAAGAGCAACGTTCAGTATGCTTATGCTTGATACAACCGTGCTGACGCTCAGGTTGGGACAGGACCGAAGTAGAGACGTGGAACGGAGACGAGCTCACCGTCACGGAGACTTCCCACATCCTCTCGTTGGCGGCTGCGTAAGTCGTAAGATGTGATGTTACATCTTCAACCTGGTCCAACCTGCTGATCCCCTTGACTTGTAGCTTCAAGGTTGGTCCCGGAGCGGAAGACCAGATCCTCCACCGCGACCAGTCGATCCACTCCGTCGTCCAGCCTGAGAACTCCCTCCACACGACCGACTTTGGATGTCTCGTACGTCTTTCCGCTTCTTCATACCAGTACTCAACTGAGCATCAAGTATTCAGATTGCTGGCACTAATTCCACCAAGACGAACGGAGCGACTCGAGTGATTCCCGGGAGTCACCTTTGGGGCGCCAAGCGCGGCCCGAAGAAGGAGGAGGCCGTGTACGCCGAGATGGAGCGAGGATCTGCTTTGTTCTGGTGTGGTAGGTCGTGGTCCCCTTATTAGTGTACATGGTGACTTATCAAGACTTCGGTTTGATCCATCGCAGGCTCGACGTATCACGGAGCGAGCGCGAACGTGTCCCAGCCTGGCGACCCAGACTCGACGCGGATCCTTTACGGCTTCTTTGGTTGCCAGGACTTTTTGCGGCAGGAGGTACGCTAACTTTCATCTCTGACATTAGCTTTTGCTGATCTTTCCTATCTGACACATAGGAGAACCAATACCTCTCCTGCCCCGAGAACATTGCGCGCACGCTCCCGCTCGAAGTCCTCCGTCGCGCTGGGTGGTTCAAGAGCGCTGGAGGGTGCGGGAACCTCGACCTTGCGGACCCATACGTCAAGCTGGGCTTCCCTCAGGCTACAGAGGCGTAAGAATGAGGGCCGCACTGGCGGTCGTCGAAGTGGAACGAGCCACGTGGTGATCACGTGATGGGCTTCACGGCTTGCTGTAACTTTGAGCTGTTTCTTTGCTGTGTACATGAGTAAGTGAATGAGAAGAGATTTTTGGATACTGCTGGCTCTTTTTCTGGCCAGAAAAGTCAAGGGACCGGCCACACTTCTGCTCATCTGCGACGTCGTGATCTCTCGAACGCGTCGCACCTTGCCGTTGTCGACAAACAGACCAACTTTTTGTCCTCTACTGGTACAACTCTCATGTGCTGCAGCGGCAAGGGAGGAGCGAAAAGGACTCAAAAGAGGAGAAAACAAGGGCTGGGCAGGGGCACCCCGGCGCTCGAGTTTACGCGGCCGAGAGCTGGCATCCTGCTGTAGAAAACTCACAGAGTACCGCGCTACATAAAGCAAATGATAGTGCTTAGAAGAAGTGACACAGAAAATTAGTGCGAGAAATGGGGGCCCGAAGACGCGACGGGACGCCGGTCACGCCGGGCGGGCGGGCCTTGCCGCGTGAGTGATCGCGGGCGGCACGGCGGACGACCATGTGGTTGTGGTCTGCCTGACTCTTGCGTCCCGCTTTTTCTCTCTTTCCTGCCATCGCCTGTCACTTCTCTCACTACTTTTTCACGTCACTGTAGTGAAAAGTATGGACCAGTTCACGTCGAGTGAACAGCTCCTGCTGCTGGGCATCGGCGCCGCCTCAACCCCTTCGCCGCATGATCCGTCGGAGCCGTGGTGCACCGTGTCGGACTTGTTCCCGGTGTGGGATGGTGTGGATTTCTCGCCGTGTTTTAGGATCAGGTGAGCTTCTCTTTTCATCTTCTGCTTTGATGAGGGTGTCGATGGGTGTCGGATCCGGGTCACGGAAAGGTTTGCCGCGCGGCAAAAACAGCGTGATGCGGTGTGATCTAGGCTGGCTCAGCTGCTGGTATAAGATTATGGATAGAGGTGGTAGAAGAATGCTTTTTGTGGGATCTGGTGTTGTGCTACACGCGCCAGCGACAGAAGAGCAAGCTGCCACCGCCAGGAGCTCGGAGGATCATCACCTCCGACGGGCCCTGTTTGAGTTTGAGCGGAAGGAATGGAAAGATGCTGACACTTCTCCTTTGATTGAATCTTTTAGGATCCTATCCGGCGTCGTCCCCCTCGTCTTCCTCGCCATCTCCGCCTCCCTCCTCCTCCTCCTCGCGCTCACCAAGCTCTACGCGCTCATCTTCCCCTCCACCACCACCACCTCGATCCCACTCTCCCGCTCCTCCAACCGCCGTCTCTCCATTGCTTCTGCTCGCTCCCGTACCCGCTCAGTCTCCCGCTCGAATGGGCGCCCTCGAGGCGCCGAACGCGCGGCACTCCTCGGCGCGCTGTCGGACGACGATGTCCAGAGCGAGATCGCGACGAGTGGACCTAAGGCTATCACCGAAGCGGAGAACGAGGTGATTATTGGTGTGGTGGATGAGCAGAGCCCCGACCTGAGGCTCAAGGACGTGTTGGAGCTCGGGACGGGCAGGAAGGTCAGCCAGCAGGACGTGTTTGAGGATGAGGATGAGGAGGAGAAGGTTCCGTTGACGGCGGGGATGATGTTGAAGGCTGTTGGTGGTGTGAAGAAGGATGTGGTGAACGTTGTTGGGGCGGTGCTGGTCATGTCCGGCGCTGTGGCCAGGCTTGTGGCCGATCGCGATACGGTGATAGGCAATTGGGGTGCGATTGTGGTGGCAGCTTGGGTGAGTTTTGACCATCTTATCTGTTTTTTGTCTTTTCATACTAATCACTCCTATACTCTAGGCCTACACCACCCTTCTGACACTCCTCAAACTCGTGGTCGGGTACCACACCAAGCTTCGACACTACACGCGTCCCTCGCGTCCTCACCGCGTGTCGCCCTACTACACGACCCTCGAGGCCCACATCATTCCATGGTTCCTCGTTTACACCATCATTTCCTTCTTCGACATCCGCTCGACCCTCATCCACGTCGGCCCACACGGCCAAGTCTTCACGCGCTCGCTCGCAATCTTCGTCCTCGCGACGCTCCTCTTCAGTATCGAACTCTTCGCGCCTCGACCGTCGAGATTCTCTTCGCGCTCACCCAACGCTCCTCCTCCTTCCGAAACCGCCCTCCCTCCAACACCAGAGTACAACGCCTCGCTCTTCTCGCTCCTCACCTTCTCCTTCATCTCGCCCTTCATGATCACCTCCGCGTTCCCCAAAGCCGGCTCACCTCCCGTGACTCTAGCCGATGTGCCCGACCTTCGTCCAGACGACAAGACCGCACGTGTCCTCCTCGCCTTCCGTCGCGACACGGCTTCCGTCCCGCTGTTCCGCAAACCAACGCTCTCCGTCAAGCTCCTATGGTTCTTCCGTCAAGAGTTGCTGTTGCAGCAGTTTTGCTCGTTGATTAGGGTCGCGGTCGTCGCGGTGCCAGCGATGTTCTTGCAGGCTTTTTTGAGCGTCGTGGGGAGGAGGGCGAGGCGAGAGGCGAACGCAGAGGTGCACGTGGCGGTGTTGTATGCTTTCGGAATGTTCTTCTTCCAGAACATTGGAAGGTTGGTCGTCTTTTTTCTATTTTCACTCTGAGCAAAGAGCTAAGATGCATTCTCCCTACAGTTTGGCCGCCAGTCAGTCGCTCTACCTCGGCCGAAGGATGTGCATCCGCTTGAGGTGAGCAAGCATTCCCCCTTACGCAGACCTGCCACGTCTTCACACTCTTTCACCCAGGTCCATTGTCGTTGGAGAGATCTTCACCAAGGCGCTCAGAAGGAAGGATATGGCTGGCAGTGACAGCAGGAGCGACAAGGACAAGGCCGCCGATGCCGAGTCGACGGAGCCAACCGGTGAGGGCGAGGACAGCGCCGAGTCGCCCAAGGAGGAGAAGAAGGAGGGTGACGAAGCGGAGGACAACGAGAAAGCTACTCACGGGAAGGTCCTCAACCTCATCAGGTCCGCTGCGTTTCCTTGACTGCGGTTAAGCAAGCAAGGGTGGCTGACGTGTTGATTGGGATGAACAGCGTTGACACGTACCGCGTCTCGGAGATTGCGAGCTACCTCCACTTCCTCACCGAGCTCTCTCTTACCATCGTCGTCACCCTCGTCCTCCTCTTCCGCGTCCTTGGTCTGTCAGCCATCGCAGGTGTACGTGGCTTCAACGACGTTCGGCAAAAACCGCCCTCACTGACGTTCATGTTCACTTTTTTTGGTTTTAGCTGGCAACCATTTTAGTCTGCGTGCCGTTGCAGACTTACATCGCGAAGGTGTTCTACAAGTACCAGGTCAAGGTCCTCGCTGCCGCCGATGCGAGGCTCAACCTCGCGACCGAGGTCATCACTTCCGTCAGGATCGTCAAGTACTTTGCGTAAATGTCTTTCAGAGATTCAACCAAACAGGTGTGATACTGATGCTGAAGCGGTGTTGTGGACGGCGTGTTTAGGTGGGAAAAGAAGTTCATCGAGAAGATGGACGTGGCCAGGGCCAACGAGCTCGCCGCGCTGTGGTCCAGGGCTATCGCCATGTACGTCCTATCCGCTGACTATTCCTTCCTGTCGCCTCTAAAAGCGCCGACTCAACAGGGTCTACGGAGGAATTATGATGTCCGCACTCCCGGCGCTAGTATCGGTCGCCACGTTCACTTTTCACACCAAGGGTGAGTTTTCGGCTATGCTATCAGTTTTATGTAGCTATTACAACGTGCTGACAGTGAGCTACAATGACATGTAGTGCTTCGCCGCGACTTGACGTCCGAGACTGCGTTCACCGCCTTGGCACTCTTTACTTTGATCCGTAGTCCCCTCGAGGGCTTCTCCGACAGTAAGCAAGATAAAGACTTCATCCTGAGTTGGATTTTATTTGAGTTGGATTTAATTTGATCATATCTTTCTTCTAGTGCTCGTCAGCGTTCTCTCGGCCCACGTTTCCCTCAAGCGAGTGAACACCTACCTCGAGGAAGAAGAGACGGCCAAGTACACGACTATCCAAGCGCCCAGCGCTGCTTCCGACCCCACGATCGGTTTTATCAATGGATCGTTCACGTGGTCGGATGTTCAGCTTGCCGAGGAAGACCCTTCCGTGTTCAGACTCGAAGGGCTCGACCTTGCATTCCCCGTTGGAAAGCTCAGTCTCATTCTGGGCCCTGGTCAGCACTCTTCTGATTCTGCCTTTACATTAAGTGCTAATTTTTTTTTATAATCGTCACAGTCGGTTCCGGAAAGACGACTCTCCTCCTCTCCCTCCTCGGCGAGACCAACAAGCTCTCAGGCCACGCGTTCCTCCCGTCCCCCGTCATGCGTTCGACTGGCGAAGATCCCTCAGTCCTCACCAACACGACCGCCTACTGCTCTCAGTCTCCCTGGCTCCTCAGCGACACGATCCGCGAGAACATCCTCTTTGGGTCGCCCTACAACGCCAAGCGCTACGAGATGGTGCTCGATGCGTGTGCGTTGCGGCCGGATTTGAAGCAGTTCGAGTTGGGCGATGAGACGGAGGTCGGAGAACGTGGGACAACTTGTAGTGGTGGTCAGAAGGTGGGTGGTTGAACTCCTTACTGTGATGTTCGCGGAATGCTGACTTGCTTTGATCTACAGGCGAGAATCGCTTTGGCTCGTGCCATGTACTCGTCCGCCAAGTACATCCTTCTGGATGGTGCGTGTTCCATCACTGCTTCTAAGGTCTGATCTACTCACATTAATGGCTTTGCAGATGTTCTTTCCGCTGTCGACTCCCACACGTACGCACCATCCGCCCCCCAGATGAGACCATTCCTGACACGTGCACCCTTCTCCTTTGCAGCGGCCAGCACCTCTTCACCGAGTGCTTGACGGGCAAGATCATGCGACACAGGACGTGCGTGCTCGTCACCCACGCCGCCGAGCTCTGTCTCCCCGGATCCGCCTTCGTCGTTCAGCTCGACAACGGCCACGTCGTCAGCTCCGGCGCGTCCGACACGCACGAGCTGCACAGCGCGTCGCTCGCTCTCCCGAAGCACGTCGTGGAAGAGGAGGCCCACGAGTCGGCGATCACGATCGAGGCGATTGCGGAGGGGACGACGGACGAGCTCATCGCCACGCAGGAGGAGGCGAGGCTTAAGAAGGAGAAGTTCAAGCTAATTCAGGACGAGAACCAAGCTGAGGGTGCGGTGGGATGGGATGTCTATATGTGAGATTATATGGCTCTGTTCCGGCTTTGTAGATCACTACTTACCTCGTTGCTTTCCAGCGTATACCTGAAAGGTGTGGCGTGAAGTTTTCCTCGGCCCGGGCCACTTTCTGACATTGTCCTTCCTGTTCACAGCTTTGGGAGGATGGACTCTCGCCGGAGCTTGCGTGGCTATCTTCGCCCTTGCTCAGCTATTTGAGATCAGTACGTTTGATTGGCACCCGTTTCTGATTTACAACGCTCACCCCTGCTTTGCGCAGGCGTTTCCCTCGCCCTCCGCTACTGGGCCGGCGCTTTTGACAACGCAAGCCACTCGGTGGTGCAATTCTTTACCTCCACCGCTCGCTCAGCGGTCCAGCGTAGCCACGCCCAGTTTTACTATCCCGCACAATCGGTCCTCCTGTCCAGCGCTGCCGACCATGACCAGATTTCGGCGTACACCGGCGAGAATGCCAGCACCGACTACTGGCTTCGGATCTAGTAAGTCAGAAGGTTTGTGAGTTGCTTGTCAGATTGGTAATCCTCTTTCTACAGCATCCTCCTCGTGGCCCTCAACATGGTCTTCTTCGCTGGTCGAATGGCATTCTTCCAGTACCGCGGCCTGTCGGCGAGCAGGATTCTCTATCAACGCTTGATCAACAAGATTCTTGGTGCACCAAGTAAGAGAAAAAATCGCTCATAAACTCTTCAAGATACTGATACGGTGCTTCATTTAGTTCGCTTCTTCGACTCGACTCCGACGGGTCGTATCCTCAACCGCCTTTCGAAGGACGTCGAGATCTTGGATCAGGACCTATCTTCCACCATGAGTCAGTCATTAGCAATTGCTTAGCGTATTCCAGCTTAACTGACGGCCATCTCATATCATACAGCTTACTTTCTCCTCGAGGTCATCGGCACAATTGCCATCATCGCAACGATTTCAGTCGTCCTGCCCATGTTCCTTATTGGAGCGGCGTTTGTGGCTGCGCTGTTTGTCCTGGTTGGATATACATATCTCGCTTCGTCTCGTGAGCTTAAGCGCAGCGGTACGTCCACGACGTCAAAGTTGTTTGAATCCAATCGGACTGCTAACGTGTATTTCTAGAATCCGTCACGAAGAGCCCCATCTTTGGCCTGTTCGGTGAGACTCTCAACGGCGTTGTAAGCCATGTTGTCGAGCTTCCGCCCTGCTACAAAACTGATCGCAGCTCTGCAGTCGACTGTGAGGGCATACGGCGACAGCTCCCGCTTCATCAAGAACATCTTCGCCCTTGTCGACACCAACAACCGTCCGTTCTGGGTCCTCTGGCAGGGAAACAGGTGGCTCTCCGTGCGCGCTGAAGCAGTTGGTATGCCACATCGTTCTCCCTTGAATCATTTCTAGCAGAAGCTTACATTCGGACACTACAGGCGCCTTCGTTACTCTGATCACGGCCATCGCTGTCCTCATCAAGCCCGGCACCGATGCCGCTACTGGTGAGCACGATTTCACAGCTTTCAAGATGAGCAGACCATCTTACGCCTTCGTCCCTAGCCGGTTTCGTCCTCACCTTTGCCATGTCATTTGTGAGTTGAGTCTCTGAGGCTCTACGACGCTCTGCTGATGCTGGTCTTTCTTGTTCACGTAGATGGAGAGGATGCTCTGGGTCGTCCGACTTTACGCTCAGCTTGAGATCAATTTCAACAGCGTTGAGCGTATCAAGGAGTGTACGTGACGCCAGCCTTCGACGATCTCCAGCGCTGATGCTGATGCTGATACTTTACCACCGCCAGACCTTGATCTCGACCAGGAGAAGGAGGGTGGCGTAGTTCCTCCTGCTATCTGGCCTTCTCGTGAAGGCAGCATTGAAGTTGATGGTCTCACGGCTTCGTACGCGCCCGACTTGCCACCCGTCCTCAAGAATGTGTCCTTCAAGGTCCTACCAAAGTGCGTTTTGAGTCTTTTGTTTTTGATTGTCCTTTCCCTTATACATTCTTCACTGCAGGAAAAAGTCGGAATTGTCGGCAGGACTGGTGCGCTCCTTGAGCCTCTCACGTTTTGCAGTAATTCAAACTAACAAAACCTTAATGCAGGCTCTGGGAAATCCACCCTCGGTCTCTCCTTCTTCCGATTCATCGAGCCCACTTCCGGTCGCATCGTCATCGACGGCCTCGACATCAACACCCTCAGCCTCACCGAACTTCGATCGCGCATCACCATCGTGGCGCAGGAGAGCGCTCTCTTCGCCGGCTCCCTCCGCTTCAACCTCGACCCCTTTAACCTTTACGAGGACTCCGACATCTGGGATGCTCTGCAGAGGGTGCAGATGGCTCCTCCGGCATCGTCTACTCGCGGTCCGAGCCGAGTTCCGAGCTCGACGAACGTCGCGGGCGCGAGTGGAAGCGATTCGGAGAGCACCGTGGCGGAGGACGACAAGTTCGTGGTCAAGTCGTTGGACATGGCCGTGACTGATGGCGGAAAGAACTTCTCGTGCGTTACTTTCTGCTCCTCCCTTTGCCTTGATACTGAGTCTGCGGTCCATTGCAGGGCTGGGCAACGTCAGCTTCTCGCGTTGGCTCGAGGAATTCTCAAACTCTCATCTTCGTCGATCCTCATTCTGGACGAGAGTACTGCATCTCTTGGTGCGTGTTTGATCCCTCTAGTATCGTCAGCAGTTTTCTAACGCTTGCCCACCAGACCAAGCCACGGACGAACGGATCCAGCTTACGATCCGCGAGGAGATGGCCGACGCGACGATTCTCTGCATTGCCCGTGAGTACACTCCGGTGATGTGGAAAAATGGAGTGGATTTTCACACCTTTTCCTTGTCACAGACCGACTCCGAACCGTCATCAACTTTGACAAGATCCTTGTCCTGGGCGCGGGCGAAGTCATCGAGTACGACTCGCCATGGGCCCTCATCGACAAGGAAGGGTCGGCGTTTAATGAGCTCTGCAAGAACTCGGGAGAATATGAAGCTTTAGTGGAATTGGCGCACGCCAAGAGGGATAGTAGCAAGTAGATTCCTTGGGACACGAAATAGACTGTGCATAGGTTCTCTATCCGCCGACTGGTCGCCCCACCATTCTTGAGCCTCTCCAATCATACTGAATCTGCGTCTGTGGTCCAAAAACAATGCTGTTTTATAGCTGGTAACGGAAACCCGGGATCCTGTTGAGACGATTAGGCCACGTCAGCACCAGCACCTCGAGCAAAGCGAGATGTGTCTTACTCCAGGTCCGTCTTGTCGGCAAGCTCGTCTGCATTTGCTCGGAAATAAGCACTTGCTACTACAACACTAGGAGATAAAATTACTGACCACTAGCAAGATCCTGGACCTGACCCGCCGCAAGGAGGGCGTCACGGCGAGCGTTCTCGCGGACGTAGTGCCAGCGGAGAAGACCGAGGAAAAAGAGCTGGAGGCAAATGGCGACCAGGTCGCCAACAAAGATCGAGCGGTATGGCTACGTGGCGCAGAAAGCCCAGTTTGTGCTCGCTCAGGCAACAACAACAGGAAAATAATTAGTGCTTACGGGGTTCTCGCCGTTTTTGACGAAGAAAGGACCGGCAATGTTACCTGAAAGCAATGTTTAGCCTAGAACACAGCGGCTAATGTAGATGGCTCACCAGTGGCATAACCCAGGAAGGCAAAGGAGGATAGAGTGACACGTTTCGTGTACCCGCCACCGTTGACCCCAGGGATACCCAGCGTAAGGAAGAGGCATGCCGCGTAGGGAGGGAAGACTGTCTTGGAATCAGCTATCCAGCTATCGGTAAAGTGTTGAAACAGTGCTACTAACGGTAAGTTCCTGCGAGTAGTCCGCCAATGTTTGAGCGAGGGAGCGCGATTTGGAGGATGAGTCCTGTCATCGTGGGGAGGAGCATGAACATGGCGGTGTAGATCCGAGCGTTCTTGAAGTGCGTCGCCACCCATCCAGCACCGAGGATACCAATGAAGTTGATGGCACCCGTTGGGATACCGAGGAGGGTTGTTTGGCTGAACGATGGGGGGCGGTGAGCTTGAGGGCATGAAGGGACAAGCATTGCTGACGTACAGCGAAGTGAAGCCGAAAGATTTGTAGATGAGCGACGAGAAAGAGCCCAGGGATCCATCTAAGGGAAGGGAGCTTTAGTTAGTTGTTGTTTAAGGTGATACAATTGGACACGTACTGAGGAGCTCGTTGCAGAAGATGATCAAGAAGAACAGCAGGCCCTGAGGGTCCTTCCAGGGAGAGAACGCTTCGCGGGCTTGGTACTGGCGACGAAGGTTAGTGGATGGAGTGCGCTGACCCGCTAGCTTACTGAACAGCACTTACCCATTTGATCTGTCGGTTCAGGATGCCTGCAGCGATGTCACGTCAGCGGACGTGTGGCTATTTCTGGATGTCAAGCCTACCAGTCTTGTTTCCTCGACTGGATAGGAAAGCCAGGGGTCATGTTAGCTTTTTGTGAGATACAGGTGGATCACGACTCACATGCGGTGAATGAGCAGCGCTTTCTCCTCCGGCGTCAGGAACTTGGCTTCCATTGGCGACGAGGGCAGATTGAAAAAGAAGAACACGCCCCACAGCACGGTAAGTGCGCCGTTGATGACTTTTCGTCAAGGTCAGTTTAAGTGACTTTAAATTATGAAGGAACTTGGACTCACGGTAGATCCATCGCCAAGGAGACAGCCCGCCAGCGCTGATGTGGCCCAAGCCGAAGTTGAGGATGCCGCCGTAAATCGAACCGAGGCCATTCCCAGAGCAGAAAGCCGCGTCACGGAGGGCTTGTTCTTGCCTATAACCTTCTCTTGTCAACACTGTCATTAACAATACGGTATTGCGAACGCACCTCAGGTACCACATCCTATGGCAGCGTCGGGGGTTAGCAACCCCGGGCACTTTGTCATCAGAAGGACACGCACGAGTTGATGAGCACGAAAGTCGGCGTGATGGCTGACTCGAAAATACCGAGAAGGAACCGGAGTACCGCCATTTGAGTGAAGTTGTGGGCGGCGGCCCCGCACATCAAGATGCCGCCCCAAACGGTGATGCACACGCCGACGAACTTGCCAAGCGGGAACTTCTGGGAGAGCACGGTGGTGGGATACTCGAAGAAGAGGTAGGCGAAGTCTGGAGGTTGTATAGAGCTTGAGCTAATCATTTAGGGATGGGTGGAGAGGATGAGGTCCTACAGAAAAGAGACGAAAGCCACGAGTACTGCTTTCCGACGAGTTTGAGATCCGTCTGAAGAGTGAAGGCGGCGGCGGACGACAAGGTGCTCTTGTCGACGTTTTGCCTGGTGTTCGACATGAAGCATCAGCTCCTATTAAAAAGCCTTCACGGCTTGTTACGCACATCGCATAGGTGACAATGAGGACTAGATCGAACTGTCATTAATAGTCCGCTCAACGCCACAAACCAAGGGTTGAACCACTTACGAGGGAGGACTCGATAATCAATCCGTTTGCGCAGTTTGTCGACCACTTCCGGGGTAGAGCTCTCCAAGATCGACTTCAAATCAACCGTGCGGAGGAACTGCGACAGAACAGTCAAGGCTCGCCTACGATGGAGTGCGGTGCCACGTGGCTTCAAGACTCACAGTAGCTGCAGCGTCCTCGCCGTCAATCTTGATGTTTCCAGCTTCGAGAGCTGCCGGTCCGCTGCTGTCGGACTTCGTAGATTTCTCGTCGCCGGACTCGGCGTCCGAGCGACCTGGATCGCCCTCGTTGGCCCTCAGGGCGGGAGCGGGTAGGGCTACACCGTCAACAGGAGTGTGTTGGGGCTCAGCTGAGACCATGACAAGGTATAGTGAATGAGAGTGTAGAAGAAAAGAAGCTCATGTAAGCTTTTCGCTCCATCTCCATCTCTTGCATGATTCGAGACTACACCAAAACTAAGTCACAACGCGTGCTTTCGGCGTGCTCGAGCGCGAGAAGCATAAACGCGCAAACAATGCCAAGGGTGAGCAGCTCACGCCTCACCTGAGAGTCTGCAAGTCCAAATAGGGCTTTCTTCTGACGCGATCGGTAGGTCGGTCCGGCGAGGAACGCATCGCCCCGTGGGGATGGTGCGCAATGTCACCTTTGCGAAGCCTGCTTCCGCCTTTCCAGCCCTGTTAGCGCCTTGATCGACCAAAAGGGTGATTTTTGTGACTTAAAACTCGCACACTTGTCGACATCTCCAGGCGACCCCCACGCCACACTGCTCTTCAGATTTACTTGTAGTCACAGCCCACTCAGCACCGACGCGTGCTAGGAAGGTGGCAGCAAAGGGTCACGATTCGAAAAGTACTGATTGAAGCAACATAAACTAATCTTCTACACTCTCGTGAGTCACAAAGCCTTTTTTTTCCCCCCTAGAACAGCTTGGACAGCGTGACGTGAACCGCCTTGCCGAACTTGCCCCTCTCCTCGTCCTCGTAGACGTAGTCGTCAAACGAAGGGTCGTTGATGAAGCTGACGAGGTCAACGTCGGAGGAGCGGTACCACGTCGTGCGCTTGATGAGCTTCCAGCCGATGAAGAGGGCGACGAAGACGATCGGAGCGAGGTACGAGAAGATGAAGTTGTCGACGTTCCATCCGCCCTTGAGGAAGACGTAGTAGCCCCTGCGAATCACCTGTCAGCTTTTGAGTTGCGACAAACAGACAAGAAAGGGACTCACTGCATGAGCAGTACAAACACTCCAGAAATGAAGGCGAACCACGCGCCGTAGGGCATGATGATAGACTACAAAGCAATGTGGGCGTTAGCGCATCGCCTCTTCTCCGTCGTGCAGAAGACCACATACAGTGGCGGGGAGAGTAGCACGGTCGATTCCTTGAGCTTTGATAGCCCAGTTCCATTTGATCCAAGTGAACGCAAACATGACCCAGTTGAGCAGCTGGCACGCCGTCACGATGCCGGACAACCAGGTGATGGCCACTTGGGCGGAGCTCCTATGGACGTGGACACTTGTCAGCAGTGGTCGCGACAGCTGTCTTCTTGTGACTTACGAGACTTGACAGTAAGAGAGAAGCGAGAGCAAACACGAAACGATGACGGCGACCCAGGGCACTCCGTTGCGGTTGCGGAGGGCAAAGATCTTGGGAGCGTGGCCGTCACGGGCGAGCTGAGCGAGAGCACGGGAGCCACCGAAGTAGTCTTGAGTGGGATATCCCGTCAGAATACTGCTTTGACTCTGATGACGGGAAAAAGGACGAGTAGTGCTTACAGGCGTTGCCAGCACTGAAGATGGACGAAAGGATGAGGGCGTTGACGATGGAAGGCAGCGCCTTGACCTTGAGGCGGTTCATGGCAATAACGTAAGGCTTAACAGGAACTAAGTGTCAGCTAAATGGAACACCTCGCTAGGTGGGAACTCAAGACATACCGATTTGGCCGCGCCAGGCGCGCCGGATCCAATGGCGTTGAGCAGGTTGGCCGAGTTGTAAGGCACCAAAACTCCGACGGCAAGGGCACCTCCGATGAAGAATACGACTAGACGGTAGATGGTCTTGCGGAAAGCAGCGGGCATGCTTTTACGAGGGTTCCTGGCCTCACCGGCGACCACTGTGGACGAGTACCGTTAGGTGCTGGCTATGCAGGTGCGGTGGACTGGGACTTGCTGGAGAGGTAGTCAGGACCAGCAATGGTGAAAGCGGCGTTGGTGACAGCAGCGAGGAATCCTTCGAAAAGTCCGACGCCGTGAGGGTGGTCCGGGTAGGGAGTGGTCATGACACCAGGGTCGCGCCAGTAACGGAACCCGAAGCGGTCGTGAATGGGGTTGCCGCCAAGCATGGCGATGAAGGTAAAGCAGAGGAGTCCAGTGATGAGGAGGATCTTGCCGATCGCGAAAGCGAACCTGACGCACACGTGTCAGAGATTTGAATTTCTTTCTTGGGGTGAGATAGAGGGCGACGTACTCGGCGTTACCGAAGTAACGGGTGGACCAGATGTTCAAGACGAAGTACACCGCGAGCACAATACTGGAGGTGGAGGCAAAGGTCGGAGACGAGTGAGCGGCTGGCGCGGGAAAAATTTCGTTCGTATGGACGGGGGCTCACCTGATGTAGACGGCCACGTTGACTTTAAGAGTGCTGGACCAGTACTCCAGCACGACTTCAATCACGAAACATCGTCAGCATGGCTTCCACGTGACGGAGAAGCGGCGCTCACCAGTGAACGAAGTGACCTCAAAAGCGACAAGGGCGACCTCGTTGGCCCAAAAATTCCACCTGAGGGTAGCCATGGATCAGCTCTGGGTGGTTGTGTTTTGGAGCTACCCTGAACAAACCCGAGAGCAAAGCCAGCCGCTTCGTCAATATCTGATACGTATGCGAGATCAGTTGGTGCTCGTTGGTATGCTGTTAGAGCGGTGACACTGACAACGTCCAGCGTTACGGGAGAAAGCACAGTCGGTCGGCCAGAACGCAATGAGCTCCATCTGGCACATGGCCACCTGGTTACCGATACAGTTTAGTTGAAGAGCGAGAGAACCTAACGGAAAAAAAAAATTGGACAAACACAGTAGATGACGGCAACCCACCTAAGCGTTTGTGCGTGAGCAAGGTGTTGTCGGAGATCGCGGAGCACAAGGGAATCGTGGACGTACCACGTGTAGCCAATCAGCAGCGAAAGAGGGCCAGCTTGGGTCAGTCCAGAGCCGATATCTAAAAGAATGGGTCAGCGTCCGCGCCTTCACACTCGTCGAGCGTCCTGTTCACTCACAGATGAAGATAGCGGTTCCGATCGCTCCTCCGCTGATCGAGGCAGGATAAGGTCAGACGCAGTCTCAATGCCGCAAGACGGTCGCCAAGGACTCACAAAGCAATCAGGTCTGAGTTTGAGTAAGAAGAGCAACGTTGTCAGCCTGAAACACCTCCACGCGGAGGCGAAGCTGCTCACTGATATGGTATCCTTCCTGTTTGCGGAAGGTCACGGAGTCAGCCGGAGTAGACATAGATAGAATTAAAGAGCTGTGAGCGTACCAGAGATCGATGAGCGGCGGAAGTGGAGCCATAGCGAGCATCTTCGTCGCCCTCGTTGCTGTCGCTGACGGACGAGACGACAACGTCGGCGTCCTCTTTCGACTTCTTCGCCTCGAGATGGGGGAAGCGGTGGGACATGGGGAGATGGCGGGAGGCACCTGAGATATAGTGATAGAGATAGAAAGAGAAGGATGGAAGCCAATCAGGCGAAATGGGATGGGGTTAAACAGCGTTGAACGCGCTTGCCGCGCTTGCCCAGCCCGCAGGCCCTGGCCCCCCCAAAATGGGGCGACCCTTATCGGAGACTCCCCGCGCGCGCCAATCATGCCAAAATGCCACTCCGCCAAAACATCACCTCCTGAACCCCTAAAGCTTGCAGATGTAGCGTTGCTGGCCTCGTGTGGTCTGGTCTGGCTGTGCGGAAACCCCGGTACAGACTCTCCCCTATTCCCTGTCCTAGTTGCTTAGATCCGCAGGAACGCTCACCCAGGAGCACCGTCGGCCATTTTTAGCCTCAAGTCCGCGTGATCGCTCCCGGGTCCCGGTCTCGGAGTGTTGGCACCTCAGCGCCGACCACAGAGCGCGGCACTTGTGGAGGCAGCGAACGGCCTCGATCGTGGTGGACTTGTTCCAATCGGTCTCTGCGTACCTATTGGTCACCTTCAAGCGAGAATGCTCTGAAACGCGATTCGTTGCAAGTTGTAGGTGGAGGTCAAGAGGCGACGGGGCTTCCATCTCGCATCCAAGGCTGCTCGGGTCGACGTTCCGAGCCAACTTCGGCTTTGCCCGGCTCCGAACCTTCATAGTGTGGAAATAGAAACGTGTGAACCGTATTGCTAAAGAGCACTGCAACTTCCCATCCAACCCCACCCGCCCAAACACAGGTGATGGCTCACAAGACGCCCGGCGAACGCGCGCAGAGCCGCTCAGCACGTGTCATCGCTCTCGGTCCGGTCAGGTGATAAAATCAACCTTCAATGACGTGCTTTGCTTGTGCAAGCTGCACGTCAGACACCCTCTAGCCTGTGAAGGGTTTGACAGGGGTGTCGTTTCAGAGAAAGGGTCACAGCGCCCTCTATAGAGGGGTGCACGATTTCCTCTCATCCAAGATCGAACCTCAAATCATTCAGTATTTCCAAACTAAGCAACACAGACTCTCTACCAGCTCAAGGGTCCGTTGTCACTGCAATCCTCCAACGCGCTGCAGAACACGTCGTCGGCCGTCACGCCACGTTGCTGGACGAGCGCGGGGTTGATCTTGTGTCCCGCCGCTTTCTCCTCCTCCCGGTGGGCTGTGAGAGCCTCCCTGACAAGTTGCTGAAAGTAGATGACTCCAGCTTCGCGTTCGGCTATCGTTTGCATTGGACGTCAGTTCTGCAGCAGCGGCTTCAAGGCGAGGAGGGCACGCACAGTGGAGAGGTCCTTGACTGTACGTTCCGGCCATGATGTTCTTCTGGACGTTGGTCTAGAGCGATTCCAAGAAAATGAGACCTCATACACGTGGCTGGGAAAGATAGAACTTACACAAAGGAACTTGTCCTCCCCCTCGATCTGTGCAACGTGGTGTGTCAGCCTCGCACACGGACCCTGGGCGACGCATGCGTACCTGGGAGAAGGCCTCGTGAGTCTCCTTCCAAGCGGATGGATCGGCGTTCTTGTGTCGGTACACGTCATATTGCATCTGCGGGGTTTGTTTGCGTTTAGCAAACGCCCAAAGAACCGGCAGTGAGGCGCGCGAACACCACTTACCGCGGTCGTAGTCGCAGAGGTGGGCACCACCCTCATGCTGTATGCGTAAATTGGAGTGATGGTGTAGGCGGCGTAAGGGAACATGAAGATAGGAATGATGTGGCCTCCTTGACGGTGACCTTGCTTGACGCCTGGCTTTGGGAGCGCGTGATGTGCAATCGTGTTGTTCTCGCATCGAACGCTGTACTGTAAAAGTAAGAGGTACTTGAGTCGTGTGCTTTTGGAGCTTGACTAAGGCACCATCACTCACGCTCATTAGGTCGACGCTCTGCAGAAAGAGATGGTGAGTGAAGAGTGCGGGAAAGTGCAAGAAGGGTGAAAACGGTCTTACCTTGGCGATGCCGGGGTGCGATGATTGACAGTGGTAGCATCTAGAGAGAAGGTAACTGCTTAGTAGGGGGCGGTTGAGTAAAAAGAGCACGCTACGTACTCGTTGAAGTTATCGTTCAAGACCTTCCAGTTGTACTTGCCTGATGACAGCACAACGCCCATGAGAGGGAGACAAGCAAACAACAACCTCGAGAATCCTCACAATCCTTCATCTCCCAGGAGTGATCATAAACGTAGTCGTCCATGTTGACCTCCTTGAGACGCTCTTGCTCATCGAACGCGCCGAACTGGTCCGCCCAGCTGATGGCATCCGCTGACCTAGAGCGACCATGTTCCCGAGATCAGTAGTTGCAAAGTTGAGAAAGATATGTACCACTTACTTGTCCATGTTGACCCAGAGGAAGCCGAGCTTGTCCTCATGAACCCGCAAGTCCCACAATCCATTCTCAGACGGGACGAAGCCGGGCTCCTTGTCGAACGAGGGCGCTTTGGCAAGTTCTCCGCTCATCTTGTAGCTGGCAACAGGGAAGGTAAGCCTTTATCTCCCAAACGTGTGGGACGAAACAGCCGTACCTCCATCCGTGGTACTTGCACGCCAGCACGGCCGCGGTACCCGCTTCGGTCAGATGATGATCCTCGCCCTAGCAAACGCGTCAGTCTTTGACAAGAGGTACGAATAAAAGTGGCATATCGTTACCTCCTTCTTGCTACCAAGCACAGGGAAAGCGCGGTGCCTACACACGTTATGGAACGCGTTCTACAAGACACGTGTCAGGCTCGTTGCGGGAAAGCGGGGTCTGATGCTGGACGTACGATCTTGCCCTGGCGGTCCTTGATTAAGAAGAAATTGTATCCGGCGATAGTGAAGAGCACGTATTTGCCCGTCTCGCTGAGGCGTGACTTGTGCGTCGTGAACAGCCACTTCTTCGCGAAGATGGCCCTCCGCTCGAGCTGGTAGATCTGTGAGGGTGCCGAGGTTCATGGTAAACGCTGAGCTTTCGATGGAATGTCGTAGGTTTGAGCATACCTCTTCAGATCGGTACCAGCTGGCAGGGAGCGAATAAGTATCTGAAGTTCTGTCGTTAGCTTAGTTCGCATGACGCCGGCGAGAAAGGATTGCCAGCTCACCCTCGCTGGTGCCGCCCTGTCCAGGAGCTGGACCGGGAATGTCTCCAACAACGCTAGGCATACTTCTAGCGAACACGACTGATGGGAGGTACGCTGCGATAGAGCAGAGAGGGGAAGAGGGGAAGATACGAGCTGGCCTGGGGCAATCGGTGCCGCCGCAGCCGCGAAGCTTCGCCGGGAGGGGCGATAAGCAAGCCAAGGGCGCGAGCGGCCTTACCTCCCCCAACTCTGGGCCAAAGTTTAGCTTGATCTCGCTCACTCTTTGCCGTTTCTCCGAAAGGGCCTAACCAAACACGTGGTACGCTGGCCAACAAGATTGAGCCTCAGTGGGGCCGAACCAGTGCCAAGCTCGAGCCGGTGGAACGACAAAGCTCAAACAAGCAATGATATGTGCGAGCTGAGCGTGAAGTCACACCGAGGATGGAAACTTATTACAAACAAGCACGAACTGGTACACGTGGTGATCTCATGCCTTTGTGGCAGCAGGGAAGCCGAGGTAGCTCATGGGGTCCATCGCGTCCAGGAAGCCACAGCCACCTGCGCCTTTGGTCCACCCAGCGCGTTTGAGGACGTCGAGCGGTAGAGTGCGAGCCACGTCCTCGGGGACACAGAGACTTTGGTTCTCCTGTGAGCGAGATCGAGGTGAGCGGAGAACGCAAAAAAAGAACAGACCGTGAAGGAAGATAAAACTGACCTCTTGCCTCATAAAGTCCTGGCAGCCAAAGACGCCGTAAAGAATGCGGCTGGAATCGGGCTCGCCGGGAGTACACGTGTTGGCGCTGGCGCCATGGTAAGTCGAGCCAAACCAGAACATCGCGCTTCCAGCCTGATAAATCGCGCATTAGAATGAGGATGGGGATTGGGCACTAGTCGAGATCTACGTACCTCCATCTCGGCGTGAACGGCCTCCTCGACTTTGGGGCTGCGAGTCGGTGCCCAGAGGTGCGAGCCTGGGACAACCCGCGTCGCGCCGTTGGCTTTGGTGGAGCGAGTGCCAGCGACGAGGCAGCCGACGTCAGAGGTGTATAAAGATCCTTCCTTGGCGTCTACGCTGTGAATGGTCTGGTCGCGGTGGAGGACCTTTGCCAATTCAAGAAAGGTCAGCGGCTCCCTCACGCATCTGGTTCTTCAGATCCTCACCTGGTTTCCAGCCCCCGGACCGACTTTGAAGCTAAAGAGAACACATTAGCTCAGCTTCACCCTTCGTACCGTAAAGTCAGTGGTTGCTTACCCAACAGCAAGGGAAACGATGTGTGTGGTCTCCGTCACCATGAGGTGGTCACCCACATACGCCGAGACCTTGGTCCTGTGAGACCAAAGTCATATCAAAATCACGTCCCTCAAGTGTAGAAATGCTTGCTCACTTGAGAATCTCGTGCATGATGGCGTTCCAGACAGGGTGCTGAATGATCTTGCTCGTGTGGACCGGGACCTTGCCCAGCATTCCGCGAAGGTGAGTGGTGTGCTGAGGATGAGGGGACAAAACCCAGTGATCAGCCAGGGTCTATCGGGATAGTGGCTTTATACAAGGATGGGCTTACCGAGGCATGGAAGTCAGGTCCCATCTCGACGAGCTTCTGAGCTTTCTCGTCGGTGGACTTGAGCGTCGCAAAGATGGGCTCTGTCGCAGCGTTGTAGTCTGCCACCTCCTCCGGAGTCAGGAAATCACTGATGACTATCGGGAAATGTAGCATGAGTTTGAGAGCTGCTGTGAAAAGGTGAAGAAAACAGCGCACTGATTCCACCATCACGCTTGATGACCTCGAAGATCTCCTCCAGAGGGGCGGTGGCGGGAAGTGTGACGAGTGCAGGAGGAGCAGGGGACATTTTGTGAAGGTGACGTGGTGAACAAAGCTAGATGTACGAGAGTGGAGCGAAAGAAGTGAAGAACACCAGCCTCTGGCGGCTTTACTGATTGGGGTCGGACAAAACTTGCCCATTGTCCGACGCCGCTATCGGTCCGCGTCCGCCCTGGCGGATTGGCACTTAGAGGCCGGCGGAGCACTCATGGCTCCGCTGATGATGGCCCTGTGGCCCTGTGACTAGAAACGGCCGATTCTAACAAAAAGAACTCACAGGAAAAAAAAAGTACCAAGCCATCTGATGGTTTCCGGCGGACAATTAGCAAGATGCAGGCAGAAAAGAGCGCGCTCGAGTCCTCGGAACCGCTCGTAAAGGACGATATAGGAGGGCAGGCGCTGCCGATGAGTCTGATCGTGGCTGAAGCCAGTTTTAGGCAATGCCTCGCAAAGTCCGCCAGCTCCGGCCGCCTTTGTCGTGGTACACTGTGGGTGATGGATGCCTCACGGTTGCGTCTGCAAAGGTCACGCGGGAGTCAGGACCGGATGTAAAATAAAATGAGTCAGATCCCTTTGTCAAAAAAACGGATCGCTCAGAAAATGGCGGGTGTGAACGATCCGGACGAGCTCGTGACCGGCGCGGCGCGGCGGCTCGTCAAGTCGAGCCTGTCCGGCTCCCTCGTGCTTCTGCTCTCACCCCAAACCATCACCATCACCACTGATCATCAGATGGAGGTATTGGTGTCCTCCAACCTTGTAGCGTCCACCTCGACCGCTCCGCCACTCTTCTCCGCGCCTCCGCCCTCACAATCGCCGCACGCGCCCGGCCCAATCGTGGACGCCGCGTCTCTGGACCTCACGGCGATTGCCACCTCGCTCTTGTCGATCCGACAAGGGCTGGAGCAACTGCTAGATCGCGGTCAGATCAATGCTCGGACATCGAGGCAAGGGCAGGTCAATCCCAAGGTGAGCGCGGGCTCCTACTCGTGTGGTCTGGCGGAGCTGATCAACGGAGCTGGAAAAGGTGGGAGCGTGTGTGGCATGTCGGGAGTCTAAGGTGAGGTCTTATCCGGCCTGACAAAGGGTGCTAATCTCTAAACTCACGCTTACGCGTGGATCAGATCAAGTGCACGAAAGAGATTCCGTGTCGGAAATGCAAGGACAACGGCATCCAATGCGAATACCCCGTCTTCATGAGGCGTGGGTGAGTAGTGCATCTATCTAATCTGCTCGAATAACTTGCTGACAATGGTCTTGACACAGCCGCAAACGACCTTCAACACCGTGAGTCGCGTGTTTGTTTTGCGGAAATGGATGCTAACATACAGCGTTGTCCCAGCAATGAAGTCCTCCTGGAATCTCTACTGCACAAAGCTGAATCCGTCTACGCCTCTGTCACTGGCGTCCGCGTCGAACCTCGATCTATCGACGTGCTCATCGGGTCAGCTCCGGCACCGTCCATCACCGTTCCCGCGATGCCGTCTCCGCTGTTCAAAGACCTCGCTGTGCCTAACTTTACAGCACCGGGCGACTCAGATGAGGAGCTGGAGGACTCAAACGGAGACGACCTCACGAATTTGGGCGAGCTGATCGAGAACCCGCTGGCCATCCTCGCCAATCTGGCGGACGGGCCGCAATCGCGACGGCCGGCAACAATGGCGCGGGACGAGGAGCAAGGTACGGTGAGCTTGGACACGAAGACGTACAACGACATTGTTTCTTCAGATCAATTCTTCTCTACTGGTTAGTTGCGATCTTTCTTGCGTCGTTCCAGCGTTAATGACTCCCCCGTGCCAGGTCTGTACGAGATCCGTCCCGATATCGACCCAAAGATGGATCCCGTCAACCTTGGCCTACTTACGATACAGGAGCTTCACCAGCTAGTGGACTTGTGAGCAACTATCTGCTACAATTTGCTGCTTTCATGACTGACGTGTGCCCCACAGCTACTTCACTGCCCTACACCCCACCGCGTTCTACCTCGACCGCATCGTCAACACCCCTGCGCTCATGAGAGAGACGTCCACCTTCCTTGTCACCGTCGTCGCTTTCGTATCAGCAGGGTTCTGTCCCGGCGCAGGCCACCTCATCGCCGGTCTGCGGAAGCACGCCGACGATCTCGCGAACCTGGTTCACAATCAAGGCTTCAAGAGTCGAGACATCGTGGAAGGCTACCTTCTCCTCGTGTATGTGCTTTCTGGAGTCGTGAGTTCGAGCACTAACATCCAACCCCGGGCAGGCACTGGGCTCCCATGGCCAACAACTGGGGCTCCGACCGCCAGTGGTCCCATCTCGGACAAGCGCTTCGTATCGCCACAGAACTACGACTGGACAAGGACGTCAACCAAGCGACGGTGGACCGGTACAACTCCATTACCTCCGAGGTCAACCTCCTTTCCCTGTACCAGGAGGGCCGACGCTTGGCGTGGACGTTGCTCTTCATGGCCGAAATCTCGTGAGTTTCTCCCGCGCTGGGGGGAAGCGTGCTATGCTGATAACGCTTGCGACATGACTAGCCTTTGTGTCTCTACTGGACGTTTGAGCTCTATTGTTGGACTCAACCTTGTCGGCGGTATATAATTTTTCTTCCTATCGAAGGGCCATTGTCTCATCTTCTCTCTTTCTACAGGTTTCAGAGCCAACCTTTCCGCGTGTGCTCCGAGTGACCCAAAATACAACCTCAGAGCACTCGAGTCCATGTACAGAATTTATGTATGCCACTCCACACTGGCAACGGATGGGTGATGCCTCGCTCTAGCTGACACGTCATTTTCAAAGGCCAAAGCTCTGGTGCTATCGGCGGGCTTACGGGACGAGGCCGAAAGATCGAAAGAGGCAGACTTGCGGGAAGCTTTCAATCTGTCATGGACGGACGACATGGATCGATGGCGGAAGACGTGGCAAGCTGCAGGTGTGCCCAGTAGCTCCTTGTCCTCCCCTTTTTCGTCGGCTAACTTAAGATACTACAGGTCCAGAGGTTTTGATCAACTACCATCACAGTCGCTGCATCCTTCTCGCCCTTTCGCTCAAGTTTGCGGGCCCCACCCGACCAGTCTTTGGCCAGTGCCGAGCTTCGGCGGTCGAGCTCCTTCGGATCGTAGCGCAAAACGGCGAGTCGCTCATCTTTGCTTCCAATGCGCTGGTATCGAACATTTCGTGAATATTTTACCCATCAGCCACCTCTGCCTTGT
>JALBUQ010000215.1:0-26679 GCA_024364755.1 Pseudohyphozyma bogoriensis
GACCGCAACTGTCTCGCTGAAAAAGGCTGAAGTCACAACTCGGCCGCCGAGAGAGTAGACACGTGTCCGTGCGAGTGGTCCAGCATTCGATCACGCCCCCGGCCCCCTTCCTCCAGACCACACAGACCGATGACGCACGTGCTACCAGCGAGCTTCAACAGAGGGGCGCCACGTTTCTCCCAACCTGGAAACTCAGCAAGACGCGCCACGTGCTGCCTTCTCGACCCGCGCGTGCAGTCATCCATCAATCAACAACGTCGCGGGCACCCGCCATGATCACAAACCGTACCTAGTCTTCCTTGGAAGACGGAGGCTGCACAGTGGCCCCTTTGGTCCGCCCGTTCCCTTCGTGCCAGCCATTGCTGAACACCTTGCGACCGCGTTTCGCCCTTTTGTCCAACCTTCTACCCCAAAGGCATCCCACGCTTTCAAGCCAAAACAAAATCTCGATCCAAGAAAGAAAGTGGGGACGGAGCGCACCTCTTCTTCCCTTGCATACCGCTCGTCTCGCTCCTTCTGCTCTTGCACCTTTCGCTCCTCCAGAATTTCCGACAGCTTTTCCCGCAGTGACGTCGCGAGGGTGAAGACCATGGCCTGTTGCATTTCGAGGATCGATGACGAGGGGAGAAGGAGTAGGCGTGTCAAAGTGGTGAAAGGTTAAGTTAAGATGGCGGGCGCGGCGCGGGTGAGCGGAAGCAAGGGTCAATTTGAGCGTGTGATTTGACGATCGGAATGGATTGGGGAGGAAGGACGTGAAGTTGTGAAGAAGGGGACCTGTTAACTCTACTAGGTTGCTCGCCCCGCCCTGACACCACCCCGCCGAGCCACGAACAGCACTCACCATGCCCAAGCTCTCTCTTCCGACCTCCTCCAGTCCCTCAATCAATGTCTTCTCTTCCTCCTCACTCAGTTCGCCTTCCAGCACCTCGACCGCAATGCCTGGGAGCTCGTCGGGGTATGTGTCGGGGTAGGTGATGTTGAGGCTGAGGGCGTGCTCCTCCGTGTTGGAGACCGGTGGGTCGGGCGTGAGGGAAAGGGACAGGGAGGTTTCGGAGTGGACTACGAGGAGTTCAACGACGGTCGGGAAGCAGTCAGTAAAATGAGCAAGGAAAGGGAAGATCAGATGAGAGTGCGTCCGGAGGTTTGTGAGGGGTCGGGGGGAGGCGCTCGAGACGCAACCGCCAACAGACGAGCGGACTTGAACGCTGGCGAAAAAAGGACGAAAGGAATCACAATAAAGTGACAAGCCACGACAGCCAGCTTCTCGCTTGACCGCACGATCGCTTCCCTTGTCCGAGCTCGAAGTCCATCGCCGCTGGTCCGCAAGCTGATAGCCGTCACGCTTCCACAGCACAGGCCACCGGTGGCCGCTTAACAGCACGTCACCAATACAGCTCCCGAGCATGCCCTTCTGCAAAACCCATGCCCAGCACCCTCCCTCACGCGTCGTCCTCGAAGCATCGCGACAAAACTCACCGGTGAGCTCGTCCGGGAAGATGCTCTCGAGCACCTCGAGCTCCGATCGCCTCTCTTCTGCATAGTCTACAAAGATCACATAAGCTCGTAAGCGTCTGCGCCGGGCGTCACTTTGACTCGTTCGAGCCGAGTCGAGGGGACAGTGAAAGCTTCACGCACCCGTCATCACCGCAGGTCTTTAACGCTATGTCCGATCGTCTTGCAGCTGATGGTCCGTATAATGAAGACAGAAAGCTGAGAAAGTGCGAGGAGTCGAAGTATGTGCAGAAGGGTCGAGGTGTGCGGAGCACGAAAGCAGGCCCGCCGCGCGCTCGCGCACAAGTCAGCGAGAGGGGTCGTCGACCGCGCTCGCCGAGCAAGCCCCGGCGACCCTTGCGTCTCTGTGGACTGGGAGTGAAAGTTGCCCCGATACTCCTGGCCCTCCTGTTGCTCTCTGGTATTGTTGGTGAAGTTTTGGATGGACGCAGGTTGAGAAGTTACCGTGCAGAGTGCTCTCGGTCGGGCATAAAGCAATGACAACTAAGACGCCACGTGTTACACAACATAGCTGCGTACAACTTATTGAACGAAGAGCAATGGGGAGAAGTAGATCCAAGAGAGTAATAAGATATGATATGTCGCCTCTGTCCTCCTCCAACCACCCAAACGGGCCACACCTAGAACGCAATCCTCATTCCCTGCTCCGCCAGCAGGAACCGCACGCCCGTCCGCCTCTCCTCCTCCAACTCATTCAACTCCCTCTCAATCCTTTCATGCACCGTTTCCTCCTCTGTTTCTTCTTCCTCCTCCTCGTCGTCGTCCTCCGTCTTCCCCTCGCTCCCCATCGTCGCCATCTCCGGTGTCCTCGGGCTAATGTCTCCTCCGACAACAGGACTCCCACTCTCCGACAACTCCTTCATCGGCGCCAACTCGGTGGGCGGCTTGGTTTTCGCCAGCCCCGTCCCTCCCATCGCGAAGCTCGCGAACCCGACGCCCAGTCCCGGGCTCGTCAACGAGTTCATCAGCGGGCTCCGGAACCCACTCAGCGGACTGAACGACCCGCCCATCGGCATGCTCATCCTCCTACCGAAATCCGGCGTTCCAGGCAAACCCGCCAGCGAGGCTCTTCTAGAGAATCCCCAGCCGATGTTGGGCATCCCTCCACCCGACGCTCGACGAACGGGAGGAGAGGGGAAAGGCGGAGACATGGAAAGAACGTTGACGGGCGCGACGGCGGCGAGGGACGGCGAGACGGAGTGAACGGAAAGGCTTGGAGAGGCGGTCATGGAAGGGGAGACAACGCGAGAGCTGCTGGGCTGTGGAGAGGCGGGGACGGGCATGGCGGGAGTAGCGGGTGCGACGGTGAGGGAAGGACCGTTGTTGGTAGGAGAGGCGGCGACGGGGGCCGTAGGTTTTGGTAGAGAGAGGATGTCGTCCTTGATGTGAATGATGACGACTGGATATAGATGACAACACTTGTCAGCAAAACGCTTTTTCGGGGGACCAGAAGAGAGTAGCGCACCTATAACGCCCATCAACGGCGTCTCAGCTGCCCTGCTCGCCTCCCATCCCAACCTCCGTCGCTCTTCGATCACCAACTCGGCCAAGGCTTCCATTTCCTCGAGCACGAACGGAGGACTCAGATGTCCCCATAGCTGAGCTGCTGGTTGTGACGACTGAAAAATGGGACCAGCGTTAGCTCTGGCGTGAAACGAGTCGGGGAATGAGGGCAACGAACGGGGTAAGAGCACTCGAGAAAAATGGTCGTAAGCTTGCCAGCAACAATCTTCGGTGCTGCCGCTCTCCACACTGGCAAGTTCAACGGTCTTTTTGACATCGAGTCTGTCCTCCTTGGTGGTCAGCTACCGACCACTGTCGTCTCGAAAAGGAAGGACGGACCAGGTTCGACGTCACCGAAAAACAGCATCTCCCGAGCCTCGCCACTCGAGTTCTCCTTGACAAAGAACGCAGTTGAGTCGTAGCACTCTGGCGGTGCGCCGTGGCCCTCGCCATTGACTTTCGGTTTCAGCTTGTGCTTCGGGTTGAAGAAGGACGGGTCGAGCCCGTGTGAGAGCGGGTAGGCGTGGAAGGTCATGCCGGCAGCAAGAGGGAGCTCCTCTTCCGTAGGAGCCTCGACTCTACAAATCATTGGAGCTGACAATCAGCGTCCGCGTGTCCGACTGCGATGGGAAACAAAACAACGCACTCTCGATACAGATAAGCCCTCCCTGTCTTGACACCGTCGCTCTCCCAGCCAACCAGCCTTGGCCAAACTCCACCATCGAACATGCGGTCCATATTCGCGAGCGTTCGGAACGTGCCGTACAGCGGTCTCGCGTTGAGGGCAGCGCCGGACGAGATGACGAGGCCTTGGCAGTGATCGAGATGTGCGTGCGAGACGGTAAAGCATCTGAGACGAAAAGGGACAAGTATGTTAGCAACACGAAAGCAACATATTATGGCTTGGGCAACATTCGTTCGACGGCCCCCTCCGGCACCGCCTCTCCATCAATTCAAGCGACTCGCCCTCACCGCCCCCGACGCTCGATCACTTGCCGGTCTTGCTCCCAAGAGACGCTTCAGGGGACCAACACTTACCGAATATACTCCCACACTCTCCCAGCAGCCCTCCCGCCACCCTCTCTTCCTACGCTCCCCGGCCCATTCCAAGTCCCTCCACCACCACTCGGACTCCTCTTATGCCCCAGCGAGGAGCTTCCACTCTCACTTCTCGCATGACCCTGCCTCGCGGGCTTGCTAGAGTCACACGGATCGGCATCCTCGATCGACGGGCGGTGGACCGTCGCGGAGAAGGTCGTTGTGGGGGATTGGTCGGCTTTGTCGGAGGCAGTAGTCGGGGAAGAAGGAGAGGAGGAGGTTGCCGAAGACGATGAGGGGCCGAGACCGTTGTTGGAGGCGTAGTTGATGCCGAATTCTTGAAGACTAAAGTCGGTGAACGAGTGAGGGATCGATTCGATGAGGTTGGAGAGCGCGCCCAGTCCAGATCCGCCTGCGTGATTTCAAAAAGGAGAGGTTCACGAATGTCAGCAGACTAGTTGGAGCTGTGAGATGGTGAAGGACAGCGAGGACGGGAAGGCGAAAGCAGAGTGCGATAGCCGTGAGCTTCGACAGTGGCGTCAATCAATGGAGGTGGCGCGCACCCCACCTCCGCTCGATCACTCGTCTGGTTCGCCGCCCCTTCACGCGCTCGGAGTCGCCGGAGTTGTGGGAAAACTACATGTGGAAGAACGATGATGGGGAAGTAATAAGACGAACCTTCCAAGCTAACGCAGCCGTCCTCCCACCTCGCGTTGAACGGCTTGAGAAGATACGAGCTCATGTTGGTCTCGAGAGGTCCGCCGCCGCAACCCTGCATCGCCAGACGGGGTCAAACGAGCAATGAACTTGTCAGCAATGTCTGTGAATGGACCCCAACTGCTCAACACGAGGTACACTCGAATGCGAGCGTACAACGAGCACCAACACCAGAGGGGGCGGGAAGTGGACGCTGGAGCTGGTGTGGATCGTCCCGTGCTCGGCACCCTCCCTCTTTCCGTCAAACAGGGATGAACAAGAAAGCATCACTCACCACGACGAGCATCTCGAAGCCACACTGGGCCTTCTCGTTCAGCCAAACGGTGCCCTCAACCCCCGCACCAACACCGCCCAACCCTGCGGCCCATCCGCCCTCCAACGGCGGTCCTTGAGCCTGGCTATGCGTGAACGGATTGTAAGCACTCGCAGGGGATGTCGATGACCCTAGTGCGGGTGAGAACCGCGCGCGATGGGACATGGTGGAGCTGGTGCGATCGCGAGAGGACGACGAGGGGGCGGGAAGGTGTACGAAGGAGCGCGGGTCACGCGAGGTCGGGTCGGATGGACGAGTGATAGCACGGTGCGATGTAGTAAGATTCAATTCTATATGTAGTAAGAAGTTTGCTGGGTGATCGTGATTCGGACAAAGGCGTCGTGTGCCGTGGGAGCGAGGAGGACGGGTGGAAAAAGGCAGGGCGCACTTCTGAGATCAGCTGACTTGGGCGCGGCGGCGTCGATTGTTGCGCCTCCCGCTCGCGCCGTATTGACTTGCTATTCCAGGCACTAATTGCGACCATTGTAATGGGCAATTAAATTGGCGGGACAGCACGCAACTTCCACATGCACTCTCTCAAACTCGCAAAATCCAACCACAGATGGAGGGCGTAGCATTATTTGATGGGTACCGGTATTGAAGCGCAGATGATCATGAACCGCCGATTGAATGGGCACACGTGGCGGATCTCAGAGGGCCTCGCGCGCGCACCAAGTCCTCCCTTTCCCCCGTCTAAGCAGCATCCTCAACCTATCTTACATGGGAAAAGTTATTACAGGTTTAAGCACCAAGGGGGGGTTGAAGACTTGCGAAATCTATCAACTCGAGGTGCGAAACGAGCTCAACGCCAGCCTCGTCGCTGTACGGCACCCCTGCCAACAGCTCGAATAGTACACCCAGGTTGTCAAGGTTCTGACGGTTCTTTTGGTAGAACTGCTCAGAGATTCCAGACTCTTTTTGGCGTTCGAGGGATCTGTCATAGACCCGCAAGAACTTTGCAACCTCCCCAAGGGTCGCCGCATGCACGAGTTTGTCGCGTTGGGCGCGATCGCGTCGGTTCTAGAAAGCGCACATAAAAAGATCGGCAGCCAGCCTGCCTGGCATAACAGAAAAATGACTTACGCGTTTGGGCAATCCCTTCACCGCATCCTGCAAACGATCCGTCGACACGAGCCCGAGAAGCACGCCGTCCTTACTCCACGTCCCCGATTGTGCGACACGGAGGGTTTCCTGCAACCCACTGACAATGGTACTGGCCTCAATCACGGCCACAGTCTGTCCCTTCTCCTGCGTCGCCTTGACCCTCCAGTACAGCTCTAACAAGCAAGATCGCGTTGCGACAGGCTCCATCGGCCACGCCGCGACCAGCTCGGTCCCCTCGTCGACCTGCAACATGCGGATCGAGGCCACAAAGGTCTGGGTAACAGCTCCAGAGACGCTGGGGAGGCGAGTCGGAAAAAGGACGTGCAATCCGTCCTGGAGGATGTGCAATCTCTCCTGGAGGTCGTCTTGGACGTCTTGAACTTTGCGGCGGAGGTAGGCGATCTGCTCCGCGAGCGAGGCGTACGATGCTCCGACGCCGATCCATCGGTCGGCTTCATCTACACCGCTATCAGATCCCTGCTCGTCTTGGATGGACTTGGAGGCGCAGAACGCGCGATAGAATTTTACAGAGCAAGGCGAGAACGAGGGCAAAGTGGGCGAGCGGTAGGAAGCGTAGCGCGGGGGCCTGAGCAAGACAAGACGCTGGATCCTGCGGCCGGGCGTGCAGCGAGCGAATACGTGCATATCTTTTTGTGTATGGGTCTGATCGTGGTCGCGTGTGAGCGGCACGCGAGCGTGGTGATTGAACAAACTGTTCGAAGCCCAACTGCGGGGGTTCCAAACGTCACCCTTCACGTGCTCAGAATCCATCACGATATTCTAGTTTATCAGCCGCGTCCACACAGCCATTTATCCTGAATGTGAAATGCGAAGTGTGAACTGGCGAGAGTTGCCATACGATTCCAACGGTGCAGACTCTCCAGCAGCACCGTGCCCTCACGAGTGGTGACAGCCCCTACGCCGCATTGCGAAGCTGGACTGGGAGCCAATTCGTAAGATGCTGGAACAAAAAGGTAAGCTTTCGGCCAAATCTCTTCCTTGGACGAGTTGAGAGCAAACTGTCTACCTTGTAGGACTCCGTGCAAGAATACCAATGCGTCTCTACAAGCGAGGCGACACGTCAGCGCACCCTCTTCGTAAAACGGATGGCAACGTCTAACCAAAGGTGTCGGCCCTGATTTACACCCCCATTTTAGTCATGTTTCGGGGTGCCTCAAAGTCGTGACAAAACTCACGGATTGCAGGCGCAACGGTCGGCCGCATCGGCAGGGCAGTGCTGGAACGGCTCATGCCGATCTGCTCGTCGCCACCAATCTTTGCGGTCAGCAGAAGCTTCTGGTCTCTTGAGTTACTTAGAGACATACAGCCAATATTTTGGAAGAAATGGATCTCGTCCCTCTCCAAGAACAACGCCGCCGCGAGCGAGTGGACGGGCGCGTCACCCCAACGCTCATAGAAGAAGCCTCCTTCTTGACTGCAGGATCTCTCATCAGCAGGGTAAGAGAAGAAGAGGCTCAACGACCGACTCGAGGTAGTCAAAATACGCGCGGTACGCATCACTGCGCCAAAAGTCGAGGCTGCCAATCTGTTCGTGGAAAAAGACGTTGGCCTCTGCGTTTGCCTGGCCTCTTCCCGCACGGGTGTTGACTTGCTGGCGGTGATTGTCTCAGACGAAAGAAGAAGGAGTCCGAAAATGTACCTCAAAGTTCGACCAGAAATGACAACGGTTGTACGTCATCGTCATTCGAGATCCACTTCATAAGGTTGTCCGTGGCGAGGTGCTGCGGGTTCTGCTCAAGAAACTTCTTGGTAGTCGCCCAGAGCGTTTCTATGGTTTCTTGGTATTTGTAGATCTGATTGCGGCAACAGCGGGTCAGAATGCGTTGACACGTCAGTGTTGACCCCAAGGCAGGAAAAGTGGAACAGCAGCGCACCGTGACCACAAAGGCGTACTTCTTTTTCTGAGTTTGCATGAGCATGAACGGGTCGTAGTCCAGGTCGCAGACTAAAAAAACCAGAAGCATCAGGACCGCCGTCTCTTTGATGTAGCATCGGCCATTGCTTACAGTACTTGACGTTCGGCCTGTTCATTCAGCACCAGTACCATCAGCTTTGGACTCATCTCAGTATTCAGGCTGGGCTTGACTCACTCGATCCTCCAGTAGTACTGGTACCGACTCAACAGCTCATGCCTCCAAAACCACCCGCTCTGGTACCTGCACATCTTCCGGTACGGTACGCTCCAAGCATACGGGATCTGCTTTGTGCTCATCTCCGCAATCGCCTTGTTCATCCGCTCTTCGTCAATCCACGATGGCAAGCTCCCGTCATCCTGCCCGTGCCAGTCCGACGCGGGGATGACGCCGTACGTGCACGGCCCGGAAGCGACGGACGATGTGTGGAGGATGAACTCGGCAGAGAAAGGCTCGTCATTGAGAAAAGTGTAGGGGTAGTGGTAGTGCTTGTTGAAGCGGTCCTGTTAGATCTCGATGGGATCAGCTCCGTGGCTCTCCCTCGCCGGCTAGCAGGAAAGCAGATCAAACGCGCACCTCCATGCTCCTGATACTTTCGACCGTACCCCAAACATCAGTGTTCCTCGCGAGGATCACAAAGCTCGCATTCACGCGCCCGCCCATCAGCCTGACCTCCTCTCCCTGGACCCGGTTTTCACCCTCGTCCAGCCCACCGACCTTCACTTTGCCGCTCGCTGTCGACTTGTTGCCAGCCTTCCACCACTCAGGAGGTCTCGGTATCCATCCAAGATCCTGCTCTGAGCCCTTGTAGAACGTCGCGGGGAGCACGGGAGACCTTGAAGAGGAGCCAGAGGTGAGCGACGAGAGAGTCGTAACGTAGGACGTAGAAGAGGTTGTAAGAAGGAGGTGGAGCGAGAGGAGCACAATGGCTGAGCCCAGGAGAATATATCGCGCCTGTGGCAGCCTAGTTGTTGACATTTGTGCGACAAGTTGTTGGATGGAGCTCAACGAGCGTCGGGGCAAGTGCACGGACGGCGGAGAACCCGGGGAGCGTGCTTCTACAACCAGCAATATGGACCATGGGTGGGGACCTTGACAAGATATTTTACTCAGATATTCTTTGAAATGAAGGAAGTGAACGGGACTTCCGAGTGGCTATGAAGCCGCCATAGTGAGGGAAACCAACACGTGGCGACGGGCCGTGATACTCGGGCCAGATGGCTGGAGATGCGGAGGCGAGACATTCTGTCGATAGGGTTTTTGTCGCGCTATGAACCGATGTTGATGAGCCTTGGTCCATCGGCGGTATTAGAGCTCTGACACCACGCGTCTCCGTCTTTGCTCGATTTTCTTCGCAATCCTCCCAGTCTACATGTTCTTCCATTCCGCGACGGCACTCTCCATAAATCCATTCAAGCCGCACTTGATCCTCGATCCTCGGAGCTAGGGCCTCCTCCTTGTATCGGTCGGGCGATCTCCTGGAGCATCTGGCATGCTTTTTGAGCGGTTTCCCGCCCACCTTCCCAGAGCGCTGTCGTGTTTCAGCAGCCTCTGAGCTTTCACTTGGCTCTCGGATGGAGCGCTTCTTCATCTTATTCCTCGGGTCCACCGGCTTCGAACAGAATCTTCCATCTCACTGCTCTGCTCTTCGCCACCCATGATTCCGCTCGACGGTTATTCCGCCAGAGCTACAGCCATCGGTCTATGGCAACATCGATAGTGACTCTTGGACCACGCACGCCGCTCCAGTTTGGGACCAACAGCTTGAAGATCTATACCAGAGCATCAACCCTGACATCTGGAACTATCTGGCAGGGGACCACGAGATTGACATGAGCATTGTGCTCGGAAGAGTGCTATCAACCGGAGGGCACGCAGAAGTAAAAAAAGTTTGGACCGGTCGGCATTGTATGTAGGAGTTCGAAAGAAGTTAGCGCGGAAACGTTGAGGGTGTACGAACGGACTCGACGGATCCTGGGTGAGTTTGCGCATGCAGTTCCTTCTGTATTATGCGTACTTTGCTTTATGGCAACTCTGTACATTGCTCGCGGTGTGTGGAGCAGACACTGCCTGACACGTGGCCTCCTTCGGCCATTTCTGAACCTTCCGCCAGGCCGCCATTTTGTGGACGGCAGGCCTTACAAGGCTTTGCCTCGTCACTCAGGTGAGAGTGAATGTACCACTTCTCCTACAGCAATCTGATTCAAGATTTTGTCAGTGTGGCCGCTGAACTTTCTACTGGCTCGCCCGCAAGAGGAGGGCTGGGGTCCACGTGGCAGTGGCACCGTCGCTCTCGAGCTTATTCCTCCTCCACCATACCGCCCATGAGTCAGAATGCGGTCCCCAGTTTAGCTCCAGCTACAATCTCGACCGTGTTGCAGCATCTCCGTGGAACATAAGCTTCCCCGACCGTGCCCCCGCAACTGACGTTTTCATCCTCAACGCTACGGGCGGGAACTCGTGCCTGTCTGCTGAAGACTCCTGCAGCGACACCTGAAACGTGGAAAACGAATTCGGAACTGTTATGGTGTCCAAGACGGGCTGGATGACGTGCACAGGTTGCGCCCGTTCTTGCAGCGAGCGGACAAGGAGGATGAAGTGCGCCGGGACGCTGAGGATCCCGATGAGGTATCTGAGAAAAGAGATCTCGGTATTGAAAAGTGTATAGAGAAATCAACCTCTACTCACATGCTCATCAGCACCAGAACTTCCGCCATCACTCCGCCCCTGGCTGCCACGTCAGACCAGATTGACAGCACCACTTGAAACCAAAATCAGAGCCCGCGCCAAGACAAGCAATGCTACGCTCAACATACAGGTGAAACCAAAAAAGCCGCAAATGACGGTGCAGATTAAGATGGCGTTCGTCAACAAAGCGCGGTACGCCCACTTGAGAGTTTGGAACCTCGCAACGTTGCTCAAGCTCGTCGACGGGTTTGCGCCGACGTCGTGCATCTGGGATCGGAGGTTGAAGAAGTAGAAACCTGAACCCAGTGAAAACAGCTAGCAAAGAGGGAGTGAGTACTCTGGTGTCATGTGCGGGAAACGGAGGATTGAGTGCCTCACGATGCCTAACACGCAGACGGCGGCGCACCACGTAATCCAGGCCCACCGCATCCACCGAATGGCCTTGTCTTTGTGGGCGTAGATCTGTATTGCCATTAGAACATCAGTCAGTGGGAAGCTTCGAGAGTCATGGGCGCCTGCCCACACTCACGCTTTGAATGCTTGCGTCAAAGGTTCCAACATCTACAGAGTTTTCCAACCAGGGCCGGACCGTGGCGTAACCCTCGTACATCTGATTGTACGCCGAGTTGGAAACGATCGAAAGGGGCAGTACGATCGCCGTTACGAGGATGGGGATTGCGAGGAAGACGACGTTGAAGGTGGTCGGCCAGCGGCTGGCGTCGAAGCGCTCGTCGACGACAGGAGGTGTCGAGGTGCACGGCGAGATAGCGATGCCCCAAGCGAGGATCCAGCCGATATAGTACAGTGGGAGCCTTGGATGGAGGGACTTTTGACATCAACAGAGCTCTGGAGGATGAAGGGGGAAGTCTTTCGCACCAGACAGTCAGTCGCCAGACCATCGTATTGTTGAGATCCGAGTCGACGTGTCCCCATCTTCGCTCACTTTCGACGTAGGGCTGAGCGACTGTGGAGATACATTGTCAGCTGAGTATAAGACAGCGCTATGCCTTTTACAGAGAATGGTGCTGTCGTCCAAACCGACGCTCACGTACCAGCTAAGAACACAGCGGCCAACATCAACCAGCAAACGACCGGATGAGGGACGATCCACATGCCGAACGGACTCGGCTGGAACCTCACGACCCAAAACCCTGGTCTTCTCACCCTCACCGCCAGCGCAACAAGGACCAAAAAGAGGGAAACCCCGAGGCCTCCGGCAGCGACATCAAGGTGGATTGGGTAGCTCGGGCTCGCGTGCAGGTAGAGGCGCTCCTGGAGGGAGCGGAGGATCTCAGCCGAGGCGTTGGATGGAGCTGCCGACGCATTCATGATTGAAACGTGTGACAACAGCAGGGTAAAGAAGCTCAGAAGACTTTGCCGACCTCCATCTTCGTCCGACGCTAGTGACCGTGCGGAGAGGAGCAGGAGAGGGGTCGCAATCAACACGGAAGCTGCCCGGTCTCTCGGCCGGCGCTAGAACAGCATCGCAGCGAGTCGTGTGATCTGCGTGCAACGGTGTGATGCGCTGGTCATATTTGGCTTCCGGTGAAAACACGACCCCGTTTGCTTAGGACACGTCACTGAAGGGAAGCCGCGGCTGCTCGGCACGTGACTTCCGACGCCGAAGATAGCCGCTTGGGGGAGAAGGAGAAGCGCCACAGTAGTCTATTGGACAGCATTCTTGGCAACAAAGAAGCTGCAAGATGTCAAATCAGATTAGCACATGGTCTTCCGCACCCCGCAAAGGCAGAGACGACTCACTTGATCCCGACGAGTTCCAGCCCGTTCTCCTCGACAAACTTGGGGAAATTCCACCTCCTCCTTCCCTCAACGTCATTAGCAATAATAGTGGTCTGCATCTCAGCGGGGTGCAATCCCTCCGGCAGAGAGTTGCGGTACAGCAACATCGTGTAGCGGTGAAGCCTATGTCTTCCAGCGTCAGCGTCCTTCCTGCCTTGAACCATCTTTTGAGCAGAGGAACGCACCCAGATTTCTCCGGAGGACCAGGCTGCAACCAGTCCATCATCGGCTGGGCCGCAACGTTGACCTTGCCGCCCTCTTCGACGCTCAAGCCCGTCTGTACCCAATGCCTGACCGGCGCGCGATCCGGGTTGGCCCTCGAGAACGCATCCGGGTCGACCGCAATGATCGTGTAGCTGTTCACTCCAGCTTCCGCCGCGATCCCAGGACCGGAGAAAGAAAGAGTAGGGGTGCCGGTCGCTTCGGCGGGGGTAAGCTCGTTGCCTGCGCTGACAATCTTGCCGGAGGGGAAGGTCGCGTGGATGTAGACTGTGGGCTCCCAGGGTGGGAGAGGGGTATAAGGTGGTCCGAAGAGGCCGGCTTCGTGTACGCTGGAACACGAGTTGATGGGTTAGGATCGTTTGATGGAAGTCGAAGGCGGAGCTAATCAGATCAGAGTGGGGGCGGCATCGAAAGCTCACCTGGCGGACAGAGCAACAAGGTCTGCCACTGTGGGAGAGCATGATCAGATTAGAGAGATTCAAGCATCTGGAAGTCGTTTGACTGACTGGCGATATGTGGTGGAATGAGAGGTGCGCGCAGAACGTTCAACGACGTCTCCGACGGTGGATCTCCGCCCACGGGGGCGACTCGGGAACCGAGTTGATGCCCCACGCTCGCTCGGTTCTACTCAACACCTTCGCACACAACCGATTGAACTGATCTGCTCAAGATTACAAACAAGCTAAAGTTTCAAATCGTCGCCAGGCAATACGGAGCGGCAGGCAGCGATGCGAGCACAACCCACCACACCACGTGGCTGGGAGGAAGCGGCGACGAGTTGGACTTTAGCTCCCAGCAAGCTCGTCAGTGAACAGTTAGACCGGTTGAGGGGGCCAGCTAACAATTCCATCTCGCCGAGCGTCGAGGCACGTCTGAACCAAGCGACACAAGCCAGATCACGTGAGCACAATATAACTTCCTTTACCCCCACACCTGGACCTTAAACTCCTGCAACTCTATTCCACCAATGCAGCAATCCTACTTCCCGCTCATCTAAACCTGAATGCGTCCCTCCGACTCGTCTCTTTGAACCCGTCGTCCGGGACTTCGGGCAGCGGCGGTGGTGATGGCTGGAGGGTGTGGGAGGGGCAGGCGGAGAGGAAGAAAGTGAGGGATCGTTGGCGGATGACAGATTCGACTATGTGTGGAGTGAGTTGAGGGGGAGGCAGGAGGCGTTAGCTAAGATCGTCGGGCGGAGGAGAGTGGTGAAAGGAGGTGTACCTCGGATCTCGTCGCGTATCAGTCGTTTCTACCACGATGAAGTGCACAAAAGAGGAATGCTGTCAGCTCGAGTCTCACCTCCAGGACCCAGCAGCCCTGCCACCACCGCCCACCGAGTCGCAAGACGAGAGCACTCACTTTGACGTCCTCCTCGCTCTCGCCCCTGCCCAACGCCCCTCGATCCCTACTCAATCTTACTTCTTCTGTCCTACTCGCACCAGCTTCACCGTCCACAACCCGCTCACAAAACCCCAACACCCTCGTGCGTTCCTCCCACCGGCCCATGAGTTCCTCCCAAAACTTCTGGCACTCGCTCTCCGTCGTCGGGACACTTCTTCCAGCTCTTCCGCTCGCCTGTCCAGTATTCAAAAGCGCATGGGCGCGGTTCAACCTGACTGGGATGCCGTCGTCGAACGCCCGGGACGCGCGGAGGAGCGCTTTGAACGCGGACAAGTTGGCGCAGATCGACGGCGTGATCTGGGTCGGCGGCGAGGAGGCGGACAATGAGAGGAGGTACGAGGTGCCCAATAGTGGTGCTGGCGGTGGTGCGGGCGCCATGGTGTGCGAGGATCCGGCGGGCGATGGACGGAGGCGAAGGAGGGAAGCGCGCGTCGCTTCGGCGGAGCCCGACCCCCGTGCTCAAATCCACAGAGCACGAAACCCGGCGACGTGGCTTCTTTCATTCGGAGCGTTTGCTCTTTACAGTTGGGGCTTTGGCTCCAGCAAGCAATGCAAAATTGCATCTTGACTGTGCCGCATTCCCAGTGCTGTTTGATTTCAACTCTATGTCATTCCTAACCATGCAGAGGGGTCCTGTCTAAGGGGAAAGGTACTCAAGGCTGAACCTTGAGTTCATCCTTCAAGTTGGGCAGAGCCAAAGGAAAGGCACAAGTTTGTGCCACCAGTGAAGCAGCGACCAGTTGATACCATCCGTTCACGTGCACATCATGAGGACAAGTGACTATCGAGCCCCGTTGCTGGAGGGAAAGCTCAACGTTCAAGCTTGATTCCGGGAAATGCCGCACCATTTTCAAACATTTGCTTTTGATTAGTCTCCACTGCTCAGGCTTACGTTTCACCCCGCCACACTGCTCCCAGGTGTCTGGCTATCTAAAGGCGTGGCCCGCTTGCCCTTGTAGGTCGACAACGCAAACCACCTCGCGAGCAGCTGGATGAAAGAGATTGATGCTTTTTGCACAGTCGTTGAATCATTGAATCCCTTCGTGCTGGTAGTTTATGTCGTTATGATGTCCCCCTTTCGCCGCGCTGGTGGCACCGCGTTAGGCGGTTGACGGCGCACACACCAACTTTCCGCTCCTTGCTTCCATCATGGCGGACCGACATAGTCTTGTCAAATGATGCGGAATTCCTCCTAGTGATACGGTTCTGTCGAGTTGAGCCGCCAGTCTAGGATGTTTCCTCGAAAGCTGTGGTGCGGTGAGAGCGGACGAGGCGCGGCAGGAAAACTGCGTTCACAGGTAGGCCATCGAGTGAACGCATTGGACTGGGCTTGAAACAAGAGCAAGTTGTTGTCAGAAGAGATGGCTTAAAGGTACGGAGGTCGAGGTGATTGTTTGGTTCGCGGGCTGCGTAGTCCAGCAGACGGGACGGGACGACGGTCGCCACGTGTGTTATCTGATCGATCTGATCTGGGGAGATCTTGGATGTCAGCTGGGACCCGTGGCTGTTTTGTGAGCTCGAAACGTACCGTACTGCAAATAATGGACAGACAGTCAGGCATCAATTTGTCCCGTCATCCGTGCATTACCACTTCGAAGAAGGTAATGAATTTTCATTAAGCTCGACCAAGTGTGGGTCCTTCAGGGCAGCGCGTGCTCTCTCTCTCGCAGGACTGGCCACCGCTGAGACCAGGTGAGAAGTGAAGCAAACAAACTCATGACAATAACAAAAAGTGTGCATAAATTATCTGATCCACCCGTCGGGGTTCTGGACCGTGTCGAGAGCTTAGTTCTGTTCCCCTCGCGCGAAGGTCTGGCCCGCAGCCAGGCGTCCTGCGGGAGACCCTCCTCCGGGGCGGGACTGACTTTGGTCGCCTCGTCTTTTGCTTCTTCTGCCTCGGTCACCCAGCCCACAACTTGCATCAACTTGTGCCGTCAAGGCTCTCGCACGGCTACAAGGCGCCAGTGCAGGTCAGACCGCGCCCGAGCTAGCAGGACGCGCGCCGCCAGGGCACGATACGCCAGCGAACCTTCGGCACACAACCAGCTGGCCACGCTCCAATCCTCGCCCACGAGCAATTCGTTCGAACACCTGTACACTCTTCTACACCTACCGACTCGCTACTCGTGCCCTCCTTCCTCCGCCACCACCCATCGCCGAGGTCCTCGCCCGGCATGTCCAAGCCCGCACCGGCGAGCATCCTTCCCCCGCCAGCCGTCGCGTTCTCGTCCGCCCAACCCTCAGCAACCCACCGCCACCGCACCCAGCTCCGCACAGCCTGGGCCAAGCTCAAGCGACAGGTCGGGCCCGGGTCGCTGTCCGACTCGCTCGGCGATCCGACCGACACGGAGACGGGCAGTGGCAGTGGCGCCGGCACTGGGCCTCTTAGCTTGAGCAGACGCACGAGCAGCTGGGGCGGACTCGGATTGGATCCTGGGGCAGAGAAAGAGGGGAGAAGGGCGGCGAGGAAGGAAGCGGCGAAGGTCGACGAGGAGGAGGAGGACGAGACCGGCGTCGATGTTGTTGTCGTCGAAAACACGAGCAACCCGGAGTTGTGGCGGAGCGGCCGCGAAGTGATTGCGACGACCGAGGAAGGCACAGAAGGCCACGATCGGCGAAAGGACAGTCTCGGTGGGGCTGGAGGGGGAGCGAGGAGCGAGAGGAGCAGCATCTTTCACGACGATCCGAGGTGGTGGGAGCCCGTGTCGAGGATGAAAGGGTTCGCTAAATGCACCGTCTGGCCCATCATGGTGTATGTCTTCCTTCATTCATGTCCTCAACAGTGCCAATAGCTAACATTTAGCGAACAGAACCTTTTTCGCTGTTCGTTCTCCTCTCGCTTCCGATGCCGAGGCCGGCTAGCGCGCTTCTCCGCACTTACACCGCTTCCATCACACAGCCTCGATACGCCCAAAAGGAAACCGAACTCGCCTACCAAAAGGAAGCCTGGATCACCCACAAGACAACCCACATCTTCGGCGCGCTGTTCATCGTATTTAACGCGTGCCTCCAGATTGGCCTGCTACCGCACCCCTGGACCACGTGGAACAAGGTTCGCTGGCATTATGTCGCTGGTGGGAGCTCGAAGAGTTGACTCAAACTTGGTGGATCAGATCTCAAACTACGCCGTCTCGCCTTGTCTATCAGTACCTTTGGTGTTCGGGTTCGTCTCCTCTGTCCGCTAGTCACCCTCTTCAAACGCTGATTTCCTTCCTCCATCATTCCCCCAACACCCATCTTCGAACTTTCAATCCCACTTCTTCACGACTCGTCCATTTCCGTCCCCAATTCCTCAAACAGCGCCATCTTCAACTGGCCTCGTCGGCGATACATGAAATGGCTCTGGCAGATCCTCGTCTGGATCTCCGTGTGGATCGTCGCCGCAGGAACTCTGATCGACATGAGGCTGTGTGGCTACTATGCCAGTTTGTCTCTCTTTTCTGCTGTCATTAGATAGGGACCTGCGCTGACGAACGCGTTCTTGCGGTTAGCCACCGGCCATCCTGATACGTGTGGGAATAAAGACTTCAGTTAGTACCCGTCCACCTTTTGCTCCTCTTCCTTTCACCATTCGTCGTGCTGAAACCCCTCTTCTACAGTGTCGGCATACTATTACGCCACCGCCCTCCCCGTCATCTCGTCAGCCCTCACTCTGTTCTTCCCACGTGGCGTTTTCCCCTGCTGACATTCTGTTCCAAAGACTCTTTGGGCTCGGTCAAAGTCGCTTGTTGTTTGTCATCGGATGCCTCCTGTTCATCGCTACTGTCAGTAGCGCGGTCCTAGACGTGCATGCTTCCTCAGTTCGCAATCGTTAGTCCTCTCCTCTTCCACCTCACACCCTCGCTGATCACCTCTCACCCTACCAGTCGTAAAGTAAGTTTTACTACCAGCATCAAACCTGAATCTCCTTCCGTTCACCAACCTACACCCACTTACCACCCTACTCCCCTTACAGCTGGATTGTCTTTCAAGCCTTCGTCCTCTTCTTCCACTACATGCGCGAGACGAACGAACGGAGGATGTACACTCTCAGAGCGGAGCTAAAGGGTAATCCATCATTTTCAGGCGTTCGAGTTCCGCGCTTACGATCGATTGTTATCGGCCAGTCCAATTCAAGGCAAAGCAGCGGGCGCAGATCGGCGAGCGGAAGGTCCAGGACGCGAGGAGGAGGTTCCAGAACTACGTTTTTCACGAGTAAGTGCGCTTCCCCTTCTGCTCGCGCTCACATCGATTGACCGTCGTCATGTTAAACAGGGTTCGAGTTCCCCTCAATACGGCGCGTACGTGGCGTCTATCGTTCGGGGCGGAATCACCCTGTCACTTTTACTACTTTCTGACTTGTTTTTGTCTGCCTCTTATAGTGCTCGCGGTGCAGAATTTGAAGGCCGATAATGCTTTTGACACAACAAGCGTCGAGCACGACGCCCTCGATGGCAGCTTGCAGATCATGAGTCAAGTACTCAACGTGTGTTCCATATGTCATCCCTTTCTTTTTTCTCTTTTCTTATCATATTCTTTTCAGGACGTACTCGACTTCTCGCGCATGGAGAAGGGAGGGTTCTCGTCCGTCTCAAGACCGTTCTCGTTCCACCGCGTCATGCGGAGTATCGTCGGGCCGTTGGAACTGGACGCCAACGCGAGGGGATTGGAGTTGGTCACTATTGTAAGTTTTTTTGCCATTGGACGTTTAATGAAAGCTGACGGAAAATCGGTGAAGCTTGATGATCGAGTAGAGAGCGTTGCGCTCAAAGCCGCGTACGGCGACAAGGAGGCGGCGTTGGGTGAAGAGCGACACGCGTTGGTGATTGGCGATGAGCTTCGACTGCGCCAAGGTCAGATTTTATCCAACGTCCTCTCCACGCTTCCCATCGATGCTAACCTCGTCCCTCCAAACAGTGATCAACAACCTCACCTCCAACGCCTGCAAGTTCACCTCCGCCGGCGGCAAGATCACTGTCACCACTTCTCTCGTCTACCCCTGCGAGGCACCCTCTCCTCCTATCTCCACTTCCACGGACGGGACGGCCGTCGCGTCGACTCTCGACAGTAGCTACCTCAGCGACGCAACGTTGTTCAACCAGAATCGGATGAACGAGGGTGGAGATGGGGAGGTGAATACAGTTGTGGTGAGAATTGAGGTGTCCGATACAGGGGTGGGAATCAGGAGCAAGGATAGTAAGTTCTTGGATTTTCGGAAGTTGAGACGGGAGAGAGGGGAGCTAACGAGAATGACGTGGCGTAGTGGTCGACAACCGATTGTTTTCGGCATACGTTCAGACTGAGATCGGACGCACGCAAGGAGGCAAGGGTGTAAGCTCCCACCTGTGGCCATGTTTTTACGTTTCCCCTGTGGCTGACGTCTGTTCGCGCTCAACCTCACTTTCACCCAACTCCAGACTGGACTCGGCCTTTCCCTCGTCCGCCAAATCGTCTCCCTCTCCGGCGGTCGCTTGGGCGTGCGTTCGGAAGCCAACAAAGGGTCGACATTCTGGGTCGAGCTCCCCTTCGCCGTCGGCCCCGAAACGCGCGAGCTCGGCGACGTCGACTTCCAGCGCGTGACGGAGCGGATTGAGAAGGAGCTCGCGACGCCGAACAGCTACACCGACAAGAGCGAGTACGGCTTCGTCGACGCGCTGGCGTCTAGAGACGTGGAAGCCGAAGCTGGTCTGTCGAAGAGCGAGGAGGAGTTCAGGAGGGTTGATGCGGATGTCGGTGAGCTTGCGAGTGGGAGTGTCAGCGCTTTGGATGGCTACCGGTTTGGGCGCTATCGGAAAGTTGAGGATCTCGAGATGGGCGAGATCAACCATTTCCGGAAGCTTTCGGTCACGCCTTTCCCTCTTTCCGTCCCTCCTACTCGAGCCGAGTCGCCGACCTTGTCACGGACGCCGACGGACCTTTCGAGGGTGAACCCGCCCTTTGCGAGGGAAACTGGTTCGGCGTCGCCTACTACTCCCACCATGGTGTCCTTTCCCTCCACCATCCAGCACTCCCCGGCGACCACAATTACCGCTCGATTCCCCTCCTCGACGTCGACTTCGACGCTTTCGGCCATGCCCGAACTCGCCCTTCCGGCGTCGCCGCCGCTTCAGAACCCTTTCACCACGCCATCATTAGCCCCTACATCCCCTCCGTCAAGTGGGTCCTTGGGAGTTGGACTTGGGGTCACCAACTCGGGGTCCCCGCCGCCTTCTGCGCCGACGTCCCCGATGCCTGGGCTGGAGTTCCAGAACGGTCCTGTGAGCTGTCTTCTTTTTCTTTCCATGTCAGCTGTGCTGACTTTCTGCGCATTTTCAGCCGCGAGTCCTGGTGGTAGACGACGACCTTCTCACTCGAAAACTCATGTCGCGGATGCTCACTCGACTGGGCTGCGTCGTTTCGACGGCGGAGAACGGTGCCGTCGCGTTGGAGATGATGCTCGCGGGTCTCAAAAATGGTGGAGCTGGAGGTGGAGGGGAGAACTTTGACGTTGTCTTCTTGGATAACCAGGTACGTTTGTTTGGTCTGAAAAACTCTCCGAATGGGATGCTGACGCTTGGGTTGAAGATGCCCGTCTGCTCCGGGTTGCAGGTCGTCTCGACGTTGAAGGAACTTGGTCGTCACGACGTCCGTCCACTTCTTTCAATCTTATCCAGTGCTCACATTGAACTTGATGCTTCTTTTCCAGTACGTGTGTGGTGTAACAGCCAACGCGCAACTTCGCGACCAGGAAGAGTACATCGAGCGCGGTGCTTCTGTTGTGCTCACAAAGCCGATCAAGGAGGTCGACTTGAAACGACACGTCCTCATCGGAGACTCCAGAGTAAAAAGGGTGGATCAAGAGCAGGAGAAGGAGAAGCTAGACGAGAAGGACGAGAAGGAGGGATGACCAGTCGCAGGGCGGCGATCCGGAAGGCTAGAGTTGGAGTGATAGAGCGCTGGTGGTCGCACCACAGTACTGGGTAGCTTGATTTGGATGTAGGAATGCTTTGAGCTGTTGTTTTGTGTAACAGTAGTCATCGTTTGCAGGCACTTGAGCGAAATCGTGAGGCAACTTGTGGTGTTTGCTCGTGAAGAACAATCTTCTTCAGCTCCTTCCCAAACATCGGAAGAAGGGGTGAGATCAGTTTTCTCGTCTTTCCATCAAACATTGGTCCTACGAGTCCGAAGGCCATACGCGACTCGCCGGCCGAATTACGCGCCGCCTCCGAACTCGCCCTTCGCCGTCCTGCCTGTCGCAGTCCTGCTGCTTCCCTTCCCTGGTCACCTCAACGTCACAACTCTCTACACACATCTGTCTCAAAGATGGCCGCTCCAGCAGAGGAGCTCGACTTGTTCCCAGCGACGCCGGAGCAGTACCACCACTCGCTCGAGCGCCAGTTCGAATCGTGGGCGTTTGGGCTCACATTCGACGCGTTTGTGAAGAAGGAGGTCGGGCTGAAGGATGGCACAGAGCTAGGAAAAGCTCTGCGATGCTGGTAAGTACATTTCTTGTCTGGTCTACTCTGCCGTGGAGCGGTGGATGTTGGGCCAACGACAACAGGCTGACGTTGAGCGATGTTCCGTCAATCGCGTCAGGGTTCTCGCACCAAAATCATCCCCAACCACTCTCGACTTCTACTGTGCTGTCGAGACTTACCGCCGCCCCGTCGTGCTCCACCTCCCATCCTCCACGCCACCTCCCGAAGCGAGTACTCCTGCGCTCCCAGCAACGACGACGACGATCGGGTACTCGATCGCCTCCGTCTTCACTCCTCCGAAACACCGTCGAAAGGGATACGCAGCCAAGATGATGACGATCCTTCACGACAAGCTCGCGCTGCCGGAGGGTGCCGCGCTGGTTCCGTATGAGGAAGGCGAAGCGTCAGGCTACGGCGAGGACGGAGTGTGCAGTTTCCTTTACTCCGACGTCGGAGACTTCTATTCGCGGTGCTTCTGGGAGAGGAGCGGGGCGGGAGGAAAGGAGAAAGTCGGGTGGAGGGTCGTGAGCCCTCTCGAGACGACGTGGCTCGTTTCCTCGTTGCCTGCTTCGCCAGCACCTTCCCCCGACGTCCTCAAACCCATCACGACGTCCGACTTTCCCTCGCTTACGCATACCGACTCGCTTTCTCCCCTCCCGTCCACCCCTTCCTCCCCTACTCCGGCCCATTCCTCCTCAGGATGGTGGTACGCCTCGCCCACCTTCCCAACTCTCGAATGGCAAGTCACCCGGGCAACCCTCTCAGCAACCTCGAAAGGTGCTACTCTTCCTCCCTGCTGGGGCTTCGAATACGGCAGGCGCGGCAGCGACGAGTGGTCCTTCCTCACATTCACGATGGACCCGCCGTCGGCGCTGAGGGTCCTTCGATTCCGCCTTGGGACGCCGACGACGACATTGGTCGTCAACCCTGAGCAAGTAAAGCTGGAGCATACGAGAGAAGGAATCGCACATGCGTTGGTCGACGCTGCTTTGGTCGTGGCGAAGGGTCTGGGATTCGATAAGGTCGTGGGCTGGAACGTGGCTGCTGGGTTGGGGTTGGAGGTTGGGGAGGATGGGAAAGTCCTGAGAGGACAGACGATCAAGAGGGAAGAGCATTTGGACGCGGTGACGTGGTATGGGCCGAAGGCGAGCGGGAAGGACGGTGAGGAGCCAGAGTGGAGGCTGAACGAGGGATATGCGTGGTGCTGAGCGATTGAGGGCTCGACCGGCTAGTACACCCGATGACAGATTTCTCCTGATATAGAAGAGAGGTTGAACGTCTTGGCAGTCGACACTACGGTGGGAACGCCGTGAGAATAAGCAAACGTGGCACGCCTGAATTGCCTTGGGCACTCGCCTCTCCTTGGGCAGCTCACGGGCCAACGTCGGCTCTCTCTCTAGCTCTCTTCTCATGAAAGAGTTACAGGGAAAAAAGATAGTTGCGATCAACGCGAACGAGCGAAACGGTTTGAGGAAGAAGGGCACTAAAAACTACTTTGGTGGGGCGTGGGGTCGTTGCGTCAAACTACAATGGAAAGGAACAGAGACACGAAAGAGAAAACTGATACTAAATTTTCTTTGGAATTGAGTTTGGGGAGGGGGTATGAGGGTATAAACCGCTGCGTGCGCTAGATTTTGTAGGGTCTTCGCCGTCGAGCGGAAGGAGGTTGGGCGGGCCGACAGCAATTTTGTTGGTGTTGAAGACCGATACGATCAGTAGGTGGGAGGTGAAGAGTGGAGAAGAGGACCGATTTAGTCGAAAAAAGGAAAGGGTATGTCGAAGGGAATTAAAGGTCGAAACGTCGGCCATGTCGATCCCTCCTGCTTCAGAACTCGTGCTCCATGCCTTCCTCGCCCTCCTTTCCGAAAATGTCTTCTCCCCTCCTCCCACCGACTCCATCACCAACCTCATCGCTCAGAATCGCGTCGAACCCCCTTGCGCTCCGCCCAACGCTCGCACTAGGCGGACTCGCTGCGTGTCCACCGTCCGAGACGAACTCGTGCTCGCCCATTGCACCGCCCAAACCCACGACCATCCCGCTTGCTCTAGGCTTACGGTCCTCTTCTTCACTGCCATATCCTCCAACCACACCAAATCCGCTCGATCTTCTCTCGGCAGCCGCATATCCAGCAAAACCTCCAGCACCAGTGGACGCTGAGGCGTACCTGGCCGAATGATCAAACGCCTCGTATCGCCCCGGCGCGACTTCAGGGGAAACAATCGGTGTCGTCGGCGAATGCATTGGTAGTGGCGGGTGGGTGTGATGCTGCTGCTGGTGAGAATGGGGGTGGTGGACGTGCGTAGCGCTCCCATGGGTGTGACCGCCGTGGTGCATCGAAACGGTCGGAACTTGGGGCTGGGAGTGCGAGTGCTGGAGCGGAGGACGCCCGGTCGACGTCGGCGGAGGGCCGGTGGTGTACGAATGAACGATGTGGTCGGAATTGGGCGTCGAGTGAAGGTGATTCGAGTGGTAAAAGTGGGGCGCCGGGGCAGAATGCGAAGTCGGGTCGTGGTGGTAGGCGTGCGACTGGTGAAGAGAGCTCGAAAGGAGGTGCGGACCATGAACTTGGTGCGGGTGTGGGTGAGAATGCGCCAAATGCTGCTGGTGGTTAGAAGGCTGCTGATGATGAGCTGGAGTGTCGTGGGGGTGGTAGAAGTCTCGCGAGTAGCGAGTAGGGCTGCCGAAGTTGGGATTGAGGGCGCCTCCAGGAGGAGGGGGAGGAGCCCACGACGCCGTGCTGTGGCCTTTACGAAACTCTTTGAGTCAGCCATCACGGCTTTGAGTAGAATTCCAAATGTAAGGAGCACTCACTAGGTCCACTCGAGCTCAATGCACCCCAATCGTAAACCGGGACCGTGTTCCCGTTGGCGTCGATCGTCATCAACTCGCCTTGTTGGTTCCCACCCCTCCCACCAACAGGACTGACGCTCCCACTCGCTCGCCTTCCTCTCCCGTCATACCCGTACTGCCCCGCTCCAGCATACGGATACTCCCCTTCTCCACTACCGTATCCAGCACCGCTCGACGTGGCACTCCCATAGCTTGTCCTCCTGTCGCTTCCGGCTCCTGCGCTCTCCGGTCCACCTCCGCCAACGGGACTCGGGATGCTGAGATGCGCCAAGTTGGGGACGGGGAGGTGCGAATGACTAGCCGAATGCGCGGCGAGATCCCACTGCGCGAACTCTCCTCCCGCATGCGGGTTCCCATGCGACAGGGTCGGACTTCCCGTGTCGAAGACGGGGCTCGTCGACCCGCTTTCCGTCGACGTCGTCCCGTGACCCGAGTGAGCATAAGCTCCCGTCTCGCCCTCGTAGGCCGAGTTCCAAGCGTCGCGACTAAAATCGATCGGGACATCGACGTTGACGTCGGAGGGCGAACCGGCGGGGACGGTGAGGTTGAGCGCGGGCGCGTTGGGATCGAAAGCACCGTATGCTGAGGGATCGACGGCGGGGTGCTGGCGCTTGATGTGCTTTGTGAGGGTAGTCTTGCGACAGAACCTGTATGAAGTTGTGATGGACGACGCCAAACAGGGGTCAGCGAAATCGAACACGTGACCGCGGCGAGCCTGCACAGCCACCCTCATCCCTGGAGCCATGGGGAGGACAAGGTCGTTGCTCGCGCGCCCAACTGGAGGGGCTCGGGGGAGGCGAAGTGTTTATGAAGAAGAAGGAAGCCCTACGTCTTGCCACACCCCGAAACATGACACTTGTACGGCCTCTTGCCGGTGCTGTTGAGTCATCCGTCAGCAATACGCTCTTGATCTCTTCTCAACTATCGATAAAGGGACGTACTGGACCCTCCGATGCCTAGCCAGACTCGACGAGTCGGAGAAGCAGCGCTGGCAGACTTCGCAGGAGTGCGGGCGCTCGCCGGTGCTAATCAGTCACGACGGTTGGAAAAAGGGAGATCGGGATGGACGGAGTCGGACGGAGGCAGGGGATAATCGAGAGAGGGGGGATCAGAATCGATGGCTCAACGCGTCAGGTAAAGAAGACACAAAGACGAACTGGACCCGGATGTGCACCGTGAGAGCTGAGCGCTGGATGAAGGACTTGGGGCAAACAGGGTACGGGCAAATGAAGGGCCTGCGTCGCATCGATGGATAGAGCAGCCGTTAGCTCCTCAGTCCACAGATGTGTCCTCCACCCTCATTGTCCAATTTCTCAGAGCAAAGCCATCAAACTCACCTCTCATTCGAATGGATCCTGACGTGCCTGACGAGGTCGCTCCGCCTCGCGAATCGCTTGCCGCACCCAGGATGCTCGCACGGGAAAGGCTTGTTCGAAGACGCAAGCGAGACGTACTCCGCTTCCTCTTCCTCCTGCGTGGGGGTATTGGCGGCTGCGTCGAACGGGTTCGCGTCATCTCCGTCGCCGGGGGTGGGCATGGGCGAGAGGCCGTGCCCGTCGGCGGAGATGGGAGGAGGGAGCGACGCGATATACCCTTTGGTCTTGCTGTTGCCCCCTCTCGCTGCCTTTGCTCGGCCAGCTGTCCTCCCTACAACTGCACCTCCTCGCTTGCTCGCCGTGCCCTTCGGCTTCCTAGCTCCCCTCGCTCCCGCGTCGACGTCCGTCCCCTCGACGTAATCGCCATCGTTGCCCGCCGCCTCCTCGCCCTCACTCGACTCGTCCTCGTCCGGCTCACTCAGCTCGCTTTCCTCCCCTCCTTCTCCCCTTCCTTCGATCGCAGCTCCCGAACGGCGGCGCTTGGGGTTTTGGGAAGGCGGCGACGGACCGCCGAGCGTCGGGTCGAGCGGTGGCGATGGGTAGTCGTAGCTCGTGTTCGTGTCGGGGTAGGGAGAATGTTCGTGCGATGGAGCGGAGGTAAGAGCGGTGAGCCGACGAGCCGACGGCATGCTTGTTTTGATGGGCCGGAGACCGCGACGATGGAACGCTGGGTCGTCGCCGAGTGATCCGTATGGGTCGCTGAGAGAGTTGCTGGTGGTGGATCGTAGGTTGGACGGAAGGGTGCTCGCAGTGACGGATCGATTGATGAGAGATTTTCGGATGA
>JALBUQ010000216.1:0-25591 GCA_024364755.1 Pseudohyphozyma bogoriensis
CTCCTTGATAAATCTATCCTTCTTCGACGGTGCCACTCCGACAAGAGGATGAGCAGACCCAGTCGTCGTCGGCGTCGTCGATTCTGGCACGTCGTAGCCCGGAGGCGCGAGCGACGAGCTGTGCGCCATCGTTTCTACTTGCGTTGCCATTTCTTTCTTCTTTTGTGTGTAGTATTGAAGACAGAGAAAGAGGGTCGGAAACCAGCAACGTCACGTCAAGAGGAAAGAGAAACCTCCGCGTCTAAATGTCCGTCTCTGAGGCGCCGCCCGCGTCTTGGCGGGAATTCCGAAAGAAAGTGGCATTTTGTGATACTGGACGTGGAGGGAGCCGACAAATGCCTTTACAGCTAGTGTAATAAGTTTTACTTGATTATTTGAAATGGTTGAAAGGGTTCGGAAACTTCACGGGCTTGTGCTTTGGCAGCGACGCCCAATCCTGTTGGCTCCACGTTGACAACGCTTGGCGGTCACGACAGTGCGGAGCCAAGTCAGTCGTGCTACTGCTGTACCTGTTCTCTTTTTTCGTTCTCACGTCCACCGGATCACGCTCGGAGCAAAGCGGATTGCGGAGGTATTATCATCGCGAGCCAGATACGTGGCGAGGAATTCAAGACAGAGAACGTCCATAATGCGTTGATCATTCACACTACTCCATCCGGTATCCTACTGCACACTCGTCGCGTCTATTCCGTCTGGTTCTATATCCACGTCGTATCGCTGAGAGAAAAAGAGAGGTAGTGGCACAGCCTTTGATCCTTGCCATCGTTGGTGGATTGGCGCAGGATGCAAGGGGTAAAAGGAGGGAATGCGTAGTGAACATAAGACAGTGTTGATTCTTGTGAAGGGTCCATGATGATATCGAGGTGTTTGATGGGTGTTTTCTGCCGCTTAGAGGAGGGTAGCGGCGCCGGCGACGACCAGCGCCGCGAGGAAGACGGCCGTCTGGCTCTCCCTGATCTTGATCGCTCCGCTCGTCGTCGATCTAACCCCCCATCAAAATGTCAGCCTTCCCCTCGAGCAGTAAACAGCAAAAGTCCAGAGCAAAAAAGAAGACTCACGCAGTCCCTCCAGCGCTCCCATTACTCGTGATCTTGACGACCCACACATCCACCACGCCATCGTACACGATCCCGTGGTTGATGTCCTCACTCGAGTTGGCGGCAATGAACCCATTCATGGGCGTTGACGTGGTCGTGAACGTGCGGTTCGTGATCGGCGACTTTGTCCCTCCGCTCGCAGTGGCGTTTCCGGTGAGCCAGTCGCGTCCAGAGGCGTATCTGCCGTTGGTTGAGGGTCAGCATGCGAGTGCGAGAGGAGGTTGGCGGGCGGCTTGGACGGACCCATCAGGAGTGATGATCTGGATGAGGTCAAGGTCAGAGGATGCAGAGAGAAAGAGGAGCAAAGGAGGGACACACATCATGCCCGTACGTCAAGTTCTTCTCGTACGAGACGGCCATGAACCAGGCATTCGACGCCGCCTCCGACCCGTTCTGCTTCCAGTACCGTAGGTGGCTGTTACGATGCGAAACAGGGTTGCGGTCAGCGTTCATTTCGCCCCCCTCTTCTGGGCCTGCGTTGCGCTAGCGAAGCCACCCCAGACGACACCAAAAACAACAAAGGAGAGCTTGACGTACTTGCCGCCGAGGATCGTCTCCTGACACGTCCCCAGCGATGGGTCGCCATAGTCGTATCGCAATGTAGTAGAATTCACTATATCCACCAGCATCAGCTCTCCTACGCCCTCCGTTGTCCCGTCCGACGAAAGAAGAGGAGCAAGCTCGAGACGCACCGACCCCGTTCCCGTCGCCCAAGTTGGCCGTCTGGATGTTGCCTTCGTGCTGACCGAGGCACTCGCCAGCCATGTTGATGGAATACATGAAGTCGAGGAAGATGCTCTGCTGCTGGATCGCCGTGTCCGAGTCGGACGAGATGACTACGTTGATCGGCTCGCCGCCGTCGCCTCCCGTGTTGCCCTGTAGCGATGGTCAGCTAAGTAGATAGTGTAAGAAGTGGCTCAGCTCACCGTAAGCCATGATCCACCGCCTGGGGTTACGTTGTAGAAGCCATCAATCTCGACTGAAGTCGCGCGATGCTGGAGCAGCGGCGAGGCGGCGGCCGACAACGAGAGGAACGCGAGCACGAACGTCGCGAGCGGGACTGGAAGCAATCGTGACATATTCGAAAGTACGTCAACTAATGAAAGACCGAAAAAGTCGTGCGAAAAGTGAGAGGACAAGGGACGGAACAAGGGGGCACGCCGAACTTTTGAGCGACCTTGGCTCCTCCTCGGCCACCGCGCAAAGGCGCGCGCCCGCTGTACGTCACCGCCTCAATCAAAACTCCGTGGACTTCGCTTTTCGCACGACTCAGAGTCGACCATCGCAAAGTTGAACCTCAAAATATGGTAATAATTTCTTATCTAAATCTCCTTGGTCCCCTGCTGAACAAACAGTCTCCTCCATCTAGGCGCGTCTCGAGGGAGGGAGGAGCTTCTCGAAGATGCTGGGAATGGGTGGGAGCGAGTCTTTAGAGCTCCTAATAAAGCTTCACAAAGAATTAGCCTAGTGAGGCGTCTTGAACGGTAGAGCAAAGCACACTCACGTGGCGTCGCCCTCCCACTCTTCGGCATCCTTCATCTCCTCGTCGTCGGCCTGGAAGGTGCAGATCTCTTTGTCAGCACCTCTCCACCGAGATATTGAGTGCTGCCACCTGAACATACCTTCGAAATCCCTCTCTCCTTGCCCACAGCCCAGTTTTCCTTCGGTCCACCTCCATCATCGCACGACGCAACAACGCCAAAGTCTCCTCGTAAGGCGGAGAGCCGCTCGCCATCCTTTCTTCCTCGTACTCCATCTCCGCATAGAGAAACAACGTCACCAAAGTTGCCGGAAATCGCTGGAGGTGGTGTCCGCCGAGTTTAGCGAGGCGCTGGATTCTCTCCAGGCCTTGCCAGCTAAGATCCAAGTGCCACCCATTGATGAGGTAGAAGACGTAGTACGCGACTGCTCTAAAGTCGTCGCACTTCTTGGAATCTGATACCAAATAGGGCCACGTCAGCTCAGCTGTTCTTCCCGGTTTTCATTGAGTAAAAGTGCGTTTGTACCACTGGGCGAGCTCGAACCGAAAAGAATTGAAGTTTCTGAGTTTGTGAATGGCCTCGTTCGCCCAAAGTCGACGAGCCGGATGCTGGATCGGTCGGGAGTGAGAACAAAACTGTCGAGCTTGAAGTATCGGAAGGAGAGGCCACAGGAGTGGAGATGCTGTAAGGTCTCAAACTAGCGCGGTGTAGCTTATCAGCAAGGGTTCGCTTTCGTGTCAAGTGCGTTTCCAATGAGACGCACCATCTGCAGCGCAAGCCAGATCACCGTCCTTATGCCGAACCTCCCTCCGCACGTTGTCAACGCATCCTGAAGCGTCTCGCCCAAAAGCTCCATCACCAGCACACCAGTCACTCCACGAGAACCCGTTCGTAGCCGATTAAACTCCCAATCGTAGTAGCTCTTGGGCTTTGTGGGAATCGTTCCCGCCCACTCGACCTTCGCGATTCCCGGCCCTCCCGCGAGCTTCTTGTACACGGCGTGCTCGTTGAGCCTGTGGTTGCTGGCGTCGACTCTCGCGGCGAAAACGTCTCCAGTCGCGATTTTGGTGCACTTAAAGATCTGGCCTGCGAAAGGTGTGCATTTGGTAGATCCTTAGCTCTCGGAACACTCGGAGTGAGGGAAGCCGGGAGCCTAACGAACCATGATTTCCGCCCGCGATGCGCTCGCCCAGCCCGTACTGACCGTCGCCAAAAACGACCTGGTAGTCATAGTCGTTCCATTCTGGCTCTTCTCTCGGAGTCGTCGGAGCCTCCTTCGATGGTGGTACTGGCTCGGGAGGAGGGACGAGGGATGGCGCTGGAGGATCGTCAAGCGCGACGGGAGATGGCAGCGGCGGGGATGTCGACGTCGGGGTGGAGGGGATTGCGAGCTCGATCACACTCGAAGCACTATATGGAGAACAGTCTCAGCTTAGCTCCCGCTTTGGACGAAGAAAAGGATGCTCCGAACCTCGAAATCGTCGAACCGAACCCGCCGTCCAACGACGGCGTCGCGAGAGATGCGCCGAAGCCGTAGTCTGCCGACTCGCAAGGCCAGCTGGTACCAGTAACATTTGCTCAAGATCATCTGCTTGCTTCTCCTCTTTTCCCTAGATGCGAGGTCGCTCACCTAAACGCTGGCGTCTGGCGTTGTTGCTGCTTCGAGTCGACAGGCGCGAGCAGCTGGCCCCAGGCTACTATCGTAGCTCCAAAGGTCGCCATCGTGCCAGTGATCGCTCCAAGGTAGGTCGAGGTTTGCTCTAAAGAAGAAGTAGTGGAAGAAGTGAAGGCGAAAAGGGCGAGCGAAGGAACCCTTCGCAGAGCCTGGCCTTCCCTCGAGCCCCTAACCACCTTTGCGCTCCACTTTCCCTGTCTCTCTTCTTTCCACGGACTTTCTCCAGTTCATTGTCTTTCTTACCAATCGAGCATTCCTTGCGGTCAATTATGATTGGATTGACCCCACTTCCCCGACTCCAGCGTTCGTTCCTGCCACGTCAGCGTTGCGGTGGTGCTGTGGACGTGGTCACAAGTCCGTTTGCTGGGTCTAACCGAACGGAACAGACTGAAAAATAAGGGCAAACAAAACTAGGCTCCTCAAGGCCAGGTACTGAATTCGACGTCGCGACCATCGCAATTCCTCTATTTCATCCAGCTCTGCGTTATGAGCCCTACGCGTGACGAGTCTACCTCAAATATGTCGGCAATGGGTGGTAATGGGTCCTCAGATTTTCTAGGTCGTGTAAGAAATAATCATCTGATGTTAGTTCCGGCACTCGAGGGGTAGGAAGGGGGGAAAGACTTACACGGCACCGTCCCTGAGCTTCGTGCAGCGACGCCAGCCTTTCTTTTTGTTCTGGAGGAAGAGATCATAAACTTAGCGCCTTGGAAGCTGTAAGAAAGTCTCGGAAGCAAATTTGCGCTCAGCTTTGGGATTCTCTTCTCCTTGTCCCACAACCCAACTCTCGCGCGATCCACTGCCCTCATCATTCGCCGGAGCAACGCCAAAGTCTCTTTGTACGGGGGCTGCTCCTCCTGCCTGCCGTAGACCAGTGTCACGTACGCGAAGAACTTTGCTAGCGTTGGCGGAAGGCGGTGGTCCCGATCCTTTCGTTTCGCCTCTTGCAAGGAGTGTAAATTGGCGACTCGACCACGATGACCTAGATCGCCGTCTTTAAGGAACTCGGATTCGAGAATCTTCCTGAGTCGAATATGTCGACCTCTCAAAATGTAATAGACGTAGTAAGCTACGGCTCTGAAGTCGTCGCATTTTTGGCAACCTGGAGTGAGCGAGCAAGCAACCCCACGTCAGGCTGTATAATTCCCCTCAGCGACTACAAGCAACGATACGTACTGCTGAGCGGCGGGTATCCAAAGCACATCCAGCTTTCCGTGTTGTCAGCGAGCCTAGTTCTTCCGAAGTCGACGAGCCGGATACTGGAGCGATCGGAAGTGAGGATGAAACTGTCGAGCTTGAAGCAAGTGAACGAGAGGCCGGAGGAGTGAAGGTATTGGAAGGTCTCAAACTAGCAGGCTTCTGATTAAGGCTCTCTAAGAAGAATTTTGAGTACATTGGGACTCACCATCTGCAGTGCGAGCCATATCCCCGTTCTCAACCCCACCTTTCCGTTCAAGGCGTCCACTTCCAGCTCAGTTTCTAGCGTGTTCCCCAGCAGCTCCATCACCAGTACTCCAGCCTCTTCGAAACGGTCTACTTCTCTTATGTACCTTCCTTTCTGCTCAGACCAAATCTGAGGATAAAAGCGAAGCGTACCCGCCCACTCGAGCTTCGGGATCCCCGGGCCTCCTGCCAACTTCTCGAACATTTTATGTTCGTTCTCTGTGGTCGCTCATGTCGATTTTTGCGGCGAACTCTTCTCCTGTAGTAATCTTGATGCACCGGTAGATACTCCCTGTCGTTTTTTTTTTTGAAGTGCGAGCGCAGATTCTCAGCTCCCGGAACACGAGGAACGAGAGATCGGGAACTCGCACCATGGTTCCCCCAGCCGATGGGCTCCTCCAAGCAGTATTGATTGTCGCCCGCGCCAAAAACGACCTGGAAGCCAGAGCCCTTCCATAGAGGCGGCTCTTGCGGAGCTTGATGTTTGTGTATTCCTTCTGGCGCTGGTGAAGGCTGGGCACGAGGGACAACGACGGGCGTGAGAGGATCGTTGAGGGCAACTCCCAGAGGAAGCAGCGGCGACGAGGCTTGGGGCGGAAGGGAGGGGAGAGCGAGCTCGACCACATTCGAAGCACTAATAAATGATGGAAGTTAGCCAGTTGTGCTACCCTTAACGTAGGCTAGGGTGGTCCAAACCTGGAACTCGAAGATGCAAGACGGCGCCCATCCAGCGAAAGCGTCGCAAATGGTGTGTTGTTGCTGTACCCTCTAGAAACGCCTTGCACGCTAGCATAGGGTAATACAGAGCAGTCACTTCTCAGGATAAAAGGTGTCCGCTCTATTTTGAGCGGAATTCAGCGTGACTTACCTAGGCGATGGAGTTTGCTGGTAGTGTTGCTTCGAGTGGACCGGAGCAAGCAGCTGGCCCCAGCCGACCTTTGGAGGTCTGAGCTTCGCCATCGTGGCTAGCCTGGCTCTGCTCCCTATCACGGATGACCTGCACATGATCATGGAATGAATGAGGGTGGTGGACGGCAACGAAGGGAATATTCGCAGAGCCTGGCCTTGCCTCAAGCTCCTGGTCGCTGCGCTTCATCCTTCGATCTAGACCGCTCCATTCCTATGGAATTTCCACAATTGGTCATTTTAGCTTTTGAAGATTGCACATCGGCTGAGATGGTTTTGAAGTTGAAAGCAGCCGCGCCGACTCCAATACATTTTCTGCCACGTCAGCTGTTGTGCCTCTCGATCAAAGTGCTGGCTGTTCGAGTCCGAGGTACAGTAATAGCGCCAGATTGGTAGAGAACAACTTGAGAGTATTCTGAGGAAATGAAGGGATAGCCCGGACTCAAGTTTCACTTCATGGTAGAAACACTAGATCACCCCACTGAACGTCTAATCCATTCAGCTCCGCGTTACCAGCGAGACGAGGGACCCGTCAACCTCGAAGATGTCAGGAATGGGTGGAAGAGAATCCATTTGATCCCTGAGTTGCAAACAGAGGAATCAGTTTGGCAATCCTCTCGTCACGTTGAAAAAGACGCTCACGTGGCGCACTTCTCGAGAAACTCGCTTCCGCCCTCGGCCTTGAAGTTGGATTGAGGTCAGTGTCCATTCAAAAGATGGAGAGAAACTAGTGAGATGTGCTGTACACACCTGCGAAAGCTCCTTCTCCTCCTCCCACAGTCCAACCCTCTCCCGATCCACCTCCATTATCGCACGACGCAACAACGCTAAAGTCTCCTCGTAGGGCGGACGAGCAGCGTGAGGCTGGTGAACGAGCGCTGAGTATTCAAACAGCCTTGCCAACGTCGGTAGGAGCTGCTCATCGTCTTCTTCCTCGTCCTCGTCCGAGTAGTGGAGGTTGGCAACTTGACTTAATTCGGTGAGGTCGACCTCCTCTCGCGTACTGAGCTTGAGCAGCTTTCTGATGTCGATGTGACGCCCTTTGATTAGGTAGTAGACGTAGTAAGCGACGGCCCGGAAATCATCGCATGTCTGGTAAGCTGGATGTGCTCCATGCCACGTCAGCTTTGCCCTCTTCTCTTGTTCACGCAGGAAAATTGACGTACAGGTAGGCGATGGAGTGTCAATACAAAGGTAGCAGCTTGGACTTCCAATCGCTTTTGTTCTCCCAAAGTCGACAAGACGGATGCTGGAGCGGTCGGGAGTGAGGATGAAACTGTCGAGCTTGAAGGTGTCGAAGCAAAGGTTCCGGCTCTGAAGGAAACAAAAGGTCTCAAACTAAAAAAATGTCAGCTGTGAATGACAATGAGTGGGCTATTGTCCGATTTGAACTCACCATCTGTAGCGCAAGCCAGATGCCCGTCCGTAATCCCACTTTCCCTCCGCAGGTTGTGAGCGCAACTTTCAACGTGTCGCCCAAGAGCTCCATCACCAGTACATCGGCGTGTTCGTGGAAGAGGCTCGCTCTTCTCTTAAATTTAGAGTCTTCATCCGACCACTTTATATAGAAAAAGCGAATCGCTCCCGCCCACTCGACCTTTGAGATCCCCGGTCCTCCTGCCAGCTTCTCGTAGACGTCGTGCTCGTTCGCTCTATAGTCGCTTTCGTCGATTTTCGCAGCGAACTCTTCTCCCGTGGCGATTTTGGTGCACTTGTAGATCGTTCCTGCCGACCAGCGTGCGAAGGTTGGAAATTTATCTCTCGGAACACACGGAAAGATGGAACCGGGAGCACGCACCGTGGTTCCCGCCGGCGATGCGCTCTCCCAAGCGGTACTGACCGTCGCCGAACACGAGCTGGTAGCCATCCTCGTTACATTCTGGATCCCCGCCGTAAATGCTCGGTGAGGCTTCTGATGGAGGTGCTGGCTCGGCAGGAGGGACGAGGGAAGGCGCTGGAGGATCGTCGAGCGCGACGGGAGACGGCAGCGGCGAGGAGGATGAGGTCGGAGTGGAGGGGAGTGCGAGCTCGATCACACTCGAAGCACTATATATAAAGAAATTTTAGCTTAGCTCGGCGCTTTGTACGAAGAAAACGATGCTCCGAACCTCGAACTCGTCGATCCGAACCCGCCGTCCAACGACGGCGTCGCGAGAGGTGCGCCAAAGCCGTAGTCTCCGGACTGGCAAGGCCAACTGGTGCAAAGCATCACATAGTTTAGTTTTAGCTGTAACCTCTTCTGATGCTCCTCAGAAGCGACTGAACTCGGCTTACCTGAACCCTGGCGTCGTTCGCGGTTGTTGCTGCTTGCGGTCGATCGGTGCGAGCAGCTGGCCCCAGGCGACCGTCGTAGCTCCAAACGCTGCTATCATGGCAGATCTTACTATAAAAAAGGTTGAGGTGTGCTCGAAAGAGAAGAAGTGATGGGAGTGAAGGCAAAGAACGCGAGCGAAGGAACCCTTCGCAGAGCCTGGCTCGAGCTCCTGTCGTCTGCGCTCCATTTCTCTCTGTACCCACCATTTCCACGGACTTCCTCCCCAGCCTTCCTTTTATCTTTAGATTGCCAAGGACAGCAACCCTGGATGCCGTGCCTCCAGCACCTTGTTTTAGGCCACGTCAGCCCGCATTGCTGATTTGCTGTGCTGTGGTCTCGCTCGTACCCAAACCTGAGAACTAGCCAGAATCAGTGATTTTTTAACCCTCTGTGCTACAGATGAGTACTGTTTGAAACCTGCAGTGAATGGAGCCAAAAGCCACGTGTCAGCTCGGACCAATCTGGGCCGATCCCTGAGAAGGCTCGCGCTTCGCCGGAGGTTGGGCTCGATCGACACCTCGCTCAGCGTCGACGATGGCGACGTCGCCGGGCAGTGGCAGCAAGGACGACGACGGCGACAAGCAGTCAGACTACGGCGACGAGCTCGACCTCGAGTGGACCGACGAGCTCGAGGCCGCACTCGTCCAGGCAGAGTCGCAGCATCACGCGCCAGCACCATCCACCAGCGCACTGGCGTCGACGCCGACGAAGAGGACGAGGGGGAGCCCTGTGCGGCATGTAGAGATAGAAATAGAAGGAGAAAGTGATGGTGTCGAGGAGGAGCGCGAGAGAAAGCTGAGCTTGTGGTGAGTGTGGCTCGAGTGGTCGTGTTTGTTTTGTTGACGCGCGATCGTCTGAGGGAAAGCGGGAGGAGGCGGTCGTGGAAGGCGAGCTGACGGTGGTATATTTGCAAACTACAGGGAAACTTATAGACCTTATGGCACCCTTTCTGTATCAGACCTCGTAGGACCGCTGTGGTGCGAGGCGAGTGCTCCTGCGCTGTCAACAAGACCATTGGAGGCTGACCCTTGCTCCCACCAATGCAGGTACAGCATTCGTACCGTCTCTCCTCTCGCTCTCACCTCCCACCAGCACTTCGACCACTCTCGATCCTCACGCCGTCCGGCACCGAAATCGCTCTCGACCCCAAACGCACCGTCGCGCGTGAGGCCGTCCTCGATAAAGGCAGAGTCATCCACAAGGTTATCGAGAAGGAGGTCATGGGAGATGTGGAGAAGGTGGAAGTCAAGGTCGAGAGTAGAGAGGAGAAGTGGGCGTTGAGGATCGTCAATCTGCTTGTGGCGTTGGTCGGCTTGATCGAGACGGGGAGAGTGGTGCGCTTCTGTTCCTCTCATCGTTGTGTGGACAAAGCTGACAACTCTCGTGGGGTGAAAGAGAGAAGTACCGGTGTTCGGATTCATAGATCAATTCATCATCTTCGGCGTCATCGACGAGATCGAGCGACGCGACATTCCCATTCCTCCAACCTCCACTCCCCCTCTTTCCCCCGCTGCCTCTAATTCGACTCCTTCGAAACCACCCCCAGAAGTGCCATCGCAACAGCGTACAATCGACACCTACTTCACTCCCTCCCCATCCACCTCGCCAACGAAGAAGGGCAAAGAGAAAGCCCAGGAGGAGCCGCCACGTAAGACCTGGGGCTTCGTTTTGTCGGACACCAAGACTAGGTGAGCGTGTATCACGGTCAGCCGTAGTATGGTTGGTTTTGATAGTGTCTGTTCTCTTAAGATTCAACCACTCGCTCCCGCCACCATCCGACTCGCGATCCTCCCGACTCCAACTCATGCTCTACCACTCGCTCCTCTCCTCGCTCCTCCACCTCCCTTCCTCGCCACCTTTCTCCTGGTCACACCTATACACCACAAACCGCCTCGACTCACAAAGAATCTTTAGTGACGAGTTCCTCGCGAGCTTGTACCCCGTTCTCGTCGGCGTGGGATTGGAGGAGGCGATCGGTGGAAGGGAGGGCGCGAAGTGTTTGGAGGAGCTGGTGAAGGTTTTGATGAGGTACGGCGAGATGATCGGGAGTTTAGAAGGAGACATGGAGATAAGTTATCGAACGAGGCATGCGGCACGGCGGAGGAGGGTGAAGAAGAAGGTCGTCAGGGAGGAGGCTGAGGTGCTTGAAAAGGCGAGGGAGGGGAACGTTGCGGATGAGGACGAAGAGTTGGAACTCCAAAAGGCTATCGAGGAGAGCTTGAAGACGCTCAGTGCCGGCGTGGAGGATCACGAGGCGGTGGAAGGCGACAAGACCGACGACTCGGAAGCCACCGCGACCGACTCAGAATCCCAACAACTCCTCTCGACACTCTCCATCTCTCTCTCAGACGCCGGCGCTGCTCCCTCTCCTTCACTGCCCTACTTCGTCGACCCGACTCTCACGCCATCCTCGCCTGCTCCGGCGCTGCCGAGTTACGTGGCTGTCGACGGTGAGATGGACCTCCCGCCGAACTCGCAGAGCTGCGATCAGGATTCGGCGAGCGTGGATCCAGCTGGGAGTGGAGTGGGGAGGTATAACCTGAGGGTGAGGAGACGAAAGGTGGATTCGCAGCACGACTCGTCAACGGCGACAAACCCGAGGAAGCGAGCGAGGTCACGCTCGTCCTCTCCGGCTCCAGCTTCTTCCGCCACCACCCAACCACCACCACCACCAACTTCCATTCCACCACCAACCCCCTCCCTTCCTCCGCTCATCGCACCGGAACCCTCCCCACCGCCCGAAGAACTCATCGAGGAGGGCTCTCTCATCGGCATCGAGACGTTTGATTTCTCGCAACCCGAGCTCGACGCGTTCATCGACGGTGCGATCAAATTGTGGAAAGGCGAGAGGGAGCCAGTGGGAGTGAGCGAGGTGAATACGAGGAGATGTAGGACGTGTGAGTTTGAGAGTGGGTGCGAGTGGTTGGAAGTCAAGGCGAGGGAGGTGGTGGAGAGGAATAGGGAGAGGAGGAGGAAGGAAGGTGGGGGTGGGCGTTGAGGTGATTGTGAGCAAACTGGGGTATATTGGAGGTTGTGAAACTGCATGATAAGTTTGTTGTATCACTTCGTGGCGGACGATGATAACTTGGTTGTGACACGTGGTCATTTCGTAATTCTATTTTGGCCTTCCCCCCAGTTTTCCTCTGCTTCTTTCCGTGACATACTTTCAAACCTCTCCTGTAAAAGATCGTTCAATGCGCGACCGTTGAATTCCACGGGCCTGACCGAGCCTGCACTGCCTGAAACTTCCTCGGACCTCGCGCTCGCCAGATCTCGGGCGTCTGCCGACGGTGCAGGCTCAGCTTCCTTCCACTCACTCTTCCAGCAAATCTCGCACGATTCAATAAAAAAAATGGCACCAATCCGACCGCTGTACCTCGCTCCGCAACCTCGTGTCTTCCTCGACCCTCGTCCTGGACCGAGTCGCGGTCAGGCCGCTCGAACCGAAGAGTCGCGTCGAGGTGAGCCTAGTTTGACGCGAGCTCTCGGAGGAAGTGAGCTTGATCTAGAATTGAAACTAACTCCCATCACCTATTCGAGCAGGATCAGCGACGGCAGCGACGCCAACGACGGCAGCGACCGCCACCTGGACTGGCGAGACGAGTGGACCGGCCTCGAGCGGGGGGAAGCGAGGAGCGTCGCTCTCGGTCGAAACGCAGGCGAAGGAGCGGAGTAAGAGGATGAAGGGCTGGGAATGGGGAGTGGTTGGAGTGCCGGAGGCGTCGACGTCGATGTTGGACAGTGGCGATGGGACAGGCTTGTCGGGCGGGACGGGATTAGGAGGTACGTTGGGTGTGGAATCCCCTGCAGGCTATGACGAGAGGGAAGTACTGATTAGTGTTTCAATTACTGTTGACTGCACAGAACGTGCTCCAAGGCGGAACTACTTCGCGCTCAACGAGGGTGTCGAGGGTGTCGACGATTCACGCAAGTCAGCCAGGCAGCCATCGCAGAGACTCCAGAAACCGATGACCTCGGGACGGATATGCTTTGGAAAGGGACCCATCTGGAGTGAAAAGGAGATGGTGGAGCTAAGGGCGTTGATGGAGCCGGAGGGGAAGCATGATTGGGAGGACATCGCCTCGCATTTCGATGGACGGTCGGTCAGGTCGGTCCAGGCCAAATGGGAGAACATGATGTCAAGGGATCGAGGTGCGTTGGCATCTCTATCATGTATCTGATATACACTCATGAACACACTCTTACAGATTCAGACAAACGGCCGAAAGCCGTCCGCTCAGCGACACCAGCTGGCGAGCCCATCGCGCCTCAACTTCCTTCCTTCGAATACGACTTCGACGCCGACGAAGCCAAAGACCGACTCTTCGGCTTCCTCGACCAAATTGAAACCTCAGCCAGGCCTCCTCATTGGTACCTGCTAAGCGTGCTAAAGCCTGGTGGACTGAAGACGAACAGAACTTGCTGGCTCGACTCGTGAAGGGGTACGCGACGCGCGCTATCGATTGGAAGGCTGTGGGTTGTCATTTCCCAACTCGTACGCTTTCAGCGGTAAAACGTCATTGGTACTATACTTTGAGGTATCAAGGTGAGCCGTTCCCCTCCGTCAACCTGCCTGGACTCGGCGCTGACGTGCGCCTTGCCAGTCGACGAGACTCTCGCGGACCACTCTGGTAGCATATCTTCGTCCAACTTTGTTTGATTCTACTAAAACAGTTGCGTCCTTTTGCAGTTCCATCAGCGCCGGCCGAGCGTGCCGTGTCCGCCCCCGTCAATGGTTGGTCGCACGAAGAAGTGACGGAACTCTGCCGTCTCGTCTTGGAGTACACGGGCCGCGGCGAGAGCGTCAGCTGGAGGGCGGTTTTGAGGAACTTTGATGGCAAGACTGAGATATTGGCAAGAAGAGCGCTCCTTAAGAGAGGGATTTCCCTGAGACGTACGTGGAAGTCTCGCTTGTTTTGAGCTCAGGGGACCCTTCTCATCATCGCCATGGAGCAGGTGAAAAGAAGCTCAACCGCCCAAAGAAGGCCGAGCAAAATGTTGTGAAGGGCGTTTAGAAAAACTTGCGAAAGGACATCCGTACGCCGTTTCTCGCTTTTTGCTGTGAGCGAGGCGCAGGCCTAACGAAAGCCTTCACAGAGGTCGACTGGGCCGAATCTTTCCTTCATCACTATTATTGGGAGCCGTAAAGTTACCGCGAACTGTTGGAATGAACGTAGCTTGGTTTTACTGAGCCTCCAAGCTGTCGAAAGGACCACGTGGCCATGCCTTGGATTGCCTTCTCATTTGCACCTGAGGTGTTACCGTGCCTTAATCTCAATATGACCGGTAAGGTTGATGAACTTTACAAAATGGTGATGTCCCGTCGTTTCTGGTCCGGCAATCCATCCTCAGCTGTCGTGTCGTCGCTGAAGAGAGGCAATGTTCTCACCATCCGACAGCGGAAGATACTCCCACACGGGATATCGGGTGCTGTTATTGATCCTCCAAACTGAGTCCTCCACAGGCTGTACCCGAGCATTCGTCTGAACAAGGAGTAGATAGTAGATCATGAGTCCGGTCTCCGATGCTTGGGCGGAGGTTCGGGCGACGGGACCGTGATTGCCACAATGCACGATGAAGCCTTGAGAGTCGGCAAGCTGTTTCAGGGCGAGGTTGAACCCAACGTCCATTGAGTCGCGAGTGAGCCTATTGAGAGCTTTCTCCTCCCCGGGCCAGAGTTGTTTCCCATCAGCTCCTCTCGGAGCTTCCTTGTCGAGGCAAGGTCAGCGCCCGTTGCCGCCAACCTCAAGAGTAACGCACTCACGCTTATATTCGAAAGGGTATTCCATAAGAGACAGCAATCGACTCTCTCCGACCAGAAGAGGAAGTGGTGGTTAGAAGGGAAAGAGCATTCCATGCTTCACTCCCTGCACGGGGCTCGAATGATAGGAGTTCCGAATACAGCAGCCTGCGGCACCATCGGAGTCCTATCGCATGCCGGCTCGCATATCTGCTCAGACATTTACTTCCTTCAGCTTCTTTCTTTCCTACTACTATTCGTACACCTCTTCACGATGTTTCGCCAGCCGTCCCTTCGAAACCCTCGCCAGGTGTCTGCCGATTTGCGGCTTGCTGCCCTCGCCCGGGGTGGTAGTGCGTACTTCGCTTCTCGAACCGCGGACTCTCTCAAGAACTAACAGCTCTGTAGACATCAGCCCCGACATCCAAGACAGATTGGATTACGGAGAGTATGCCAAGCCTTCTCAGTTCAGGTGCTCGACGCTCTACACGCGTTCACTAACGCACACTCGTGGCAGTGACACACGCGCACGCCTATCTGATTCCACATTTCTGCCAAGCTCCCTTGGACATCACTGCACCATCGGAGGTACTACCTACATCATAACAGCCAGGCACTGTGTCGTTTTCTTCGAGAACTCGCCCTACGACAACGGGGGCTTGAGCTATTCAGCGCCTGTCTTTCCGGGTAGCCGGATCCCACGCTTGCAGTACACCAAGAAGTTCGTAGAAAAGGCTTCAGAAGTTGCTGTCGTCCCTGGGTAGGTCCATCTCCTACTACATCGCGAGGCTTTCCTTATTGACGAGGCTGAGCGCAGAACTCCACGCGGCGCACCGATGGTTCCTGAGATCAATCTTTACGCCAAGATTTTTGCTCTTTCCGCCGATCGGGACCAAACCAACTTTTATGTCGACCTGGCTGTCTATTCTCTTGCTCCTCATCCAAGCCCTCCGAGTGAGCGCGCCCAAGACCCCCAAAAAGAGCACGGTACTAACATGGTGCAAGCTTCCAGGGCTGACATGGAGTTGGGAGCTCAAGAATGCGCTCCTTTGCTGCCTTGGTGAACTGATTCTAGTAGTGTTACGCGGTATTTCATCTTTTCTCATGTATTGTCCTTCAGACTACTCTGGAGCTAGCGCCATACAGAAGCAAGCCATTCGACAGGTTGTGACAGCCTTTGGAGTAGTATCGTCGCAATGGTGCACGATGATTGATCAAAGTGCCAAATGTTTCAAGATTGGGAAGAGCACTGGGGTAACAATCGGCCGGTAAGTCCATCGCTGGCACCACGTGGCCCAGGTAGTGTACAGCACTAACTAATGAGGCAGAATTGCTGGGCATAGGCGCGATGGATCTCTTGAAATTGAAGATGTTGGCCCTACTCCTTTCTGTGACAGCTCTGACAGTGAGAACGCTTTGTCATGGATCTGTTTCATCGGAGTTGAACTGACGGCTTGAACTAGGTGGTAAGGATGTACTAGTAGCTTGATGAGGGACACTGTGCTTACCGCCGCAACTGTCTTAAGGTTCGGCTTTGTGGGTATTTGACGTCAACTCGCAGGGAGAACAAGTTGCCAGGTTCGCTGGTGTTGTGGTGAACTGTGACGACGGTGCTCGCATCTCCGGAGCCATCCCAAGTGTCGGACTCCATGAAAGAATCCAGCGACTCATTCTTCAAGGACCGGCTAGGTGCGCTATATCAGCCCATACTCAACAACGCGGCTGACTTGCTCTTCTTTTCCTCAGCCAGCAGCGACAACTGCCAGGCCTTGACGCCCCCATACCTCTGCAAGTACCTCGGTAAAGCGATGTTCTTTCTAAACAGACAAAGCCCTTACTTCCTGCTCTTTCAAGTTCTCAACCAGGAATCCGACGGCTCGGCGATGGGAGATGGCACAGTCTTGGACGCGAGGAGCTGAGACAGCGACGACGCTTCGCCGAGAGGGCACACAAACAGTTGTCAAAGTTGGGATTGATTTGAGATAGCTATGTAGGAAAAAAAAGAATAGATTGTGAGAAGAAGAGTCTCCATCCCGCCGTGCAGGTGTGCCTCAACTTAGCATATCTCAAACATCGAGTCCGTCTCTAAAAGACATCTGTTTCCCACAGTAACAGCTCTACAGCCTCGCCCTGATCCTCTTCCCCTTCACTTCTGCTCCACCAGCCCTGACCCCCTCCCTTCGCTTCTCATTCACCACCCACTCCCTCAAAACCTCCACCAGCCCCTCCACCTCACTTTTCGTATTTCCAGCATGCAAGCAAACCCTCACCCTCTCCTCGCCTTTCGGTACAGTGGGGTACGTGATTGGCCTTACGAGGTAGCCTTTTGAGATGAGGTGCGAGGAGAGGACCCGAGGTTGGGAGGTGAGGAGTGGGATAATGGGCGTTGTCGTCGGCAAGGAGGAAGAAGATGTAGGAAAGGAGATGGAGGGGAGCGAGAGGGGCGTGGTGGTCGGTGAGAGGAAGACGGAGAGAAGGCGGAGCAAGTACGTTGAGAGGGAGTGGAGGTGCGCTGCGGGCTGTGGGAGGAGTGGTGAAAGCAAAGGGATCAACCAAAAATAAAGAAAGGTAAGCATCAGTTGCCGTTCCCTGAGATCGAGAGGCCGAAAGAAAGGAGTAGAAACGCACCGCTTCGCCTCTTCCCTCGATGAGCATATCGAACGCTTTGTCAATCGCGACAACGTTCATATGCGGCATCACCGTCGAGTAGATCAGTGGTCGAGCGTAGTTTATGAGGTAGTTGCGGATCAGCGGGCTGGAGAGCACCACGGCTGGACATACGCAAAAAAGGGAGCCACGTCAGCGTCGAGAGTCGTCTTCTGAGGGCAGTATGCGAGTATGGGGTGGCGAAGGACAAGGGACTGGTAGGCGAGGGAGATCACGTACCACCACTGCACGCCATAGCTTTCCCAAACGTGTGCACGCGGACCGCGACCCTGTTTTCGAGTCCGAGAGCGGCGACGAGACCTCTTCCTCTGGGTCCGTACAAGCCCGTCGAATGCGCCTGAGGACAGGGACGTGGTTTTTCGAACAAGGGATTCAATCAATAAACATGGTGAAAGAACTGTCAGGTCAGCTTCTCTCGACCCCTGACCCCTTGCTTGTCAACAAACAACGGACGCACCTCATCCACCACGACCTGCCCAACCTCCTTCCCCAACACGCTCTCCACAGCCTCCACGATCTCCCTCAACGGCGCCAGATCCCCATCCATCGAATACAAACTCTCTACCGCGACCCACACGCACTTGCTTCCCTTCCTAACCCCCTCATCCCTCCCCCTGACTTCCTCCAACACCTCCTTCAACGCCATCACATCATTATGTCTAAACTTCCTCCGGTTCGCCTCTGGCACTCTACTAGCTCTCATGCCATCATGGATGCTCGCATGAACGAGCTCGTCGTACACTACGTAATCGTCTGGACCGGGGAGCGTCGTCCAGACCGCAACATTGGCGTCGAACCCCGAGTTGAAGAGCAGCGCGGATGGCGCGGAGAGGAAGGAGGAAAGCTTGTGTTCTAGTTGGAGGTGGGAGGTCGTGTTGCCGTCGAGGAGGCGTGAGGAGGGAGGGCCGTAAGGCGATGGGAGGGATGGTTGGGCCGAAGTGCCGGAGAACGCAGAGAGAAAGGACGCGGCGAGGTGAGGCGAGGTCGAGAATGATAGATAATCATTAGATGAGAAATCTACGAGCTTCCTCGTTGCTCCTGAAGGCTGGAACGACGGCGACGAGCTGCTCGACGACGGCGACGGCGAAGGGTTGGGGAGCGGCGCGAGCGAGCGGAGCATCGACCGTGCTTGTCGAGAAGCCAGGGCTGTGCTCAGTCGTGTGTGCAAGGCTGAGGGGGATGGTGTAGATCCTCCCATAATTCGTGCGAGTTTTGTGCCGGTGGAACGGGACGAGGTCAAGCTCGGACTCTGGCGGTACGCGGCGAAAAATACGCGGGCCGTCTGTCGGACGTAATCCGCGGACCGACCCGCGCGCGCCCCAGCCAATGATACACGTGTCTCTTTCCTTTCCTCCCCTACTTTCCCTAACTTGGAGCCCAAACTTTGACTTCGTTTCCTGGTCCAAGTCACTCCCGGTACCTCGCTTTTCTCTTCATCGGGTTGTGCTGGGCTCGATGGCTTGCTCTGCCTCTGGTGGGTTGAGCTGGCTCCAGGACCAGCCTCGTCTGGGAATGCTCGACAGGGAAGAGAAGCCTCGTGGTTTTGAGAATCACACTGAAGCTCAGCTCTCCAAGAATCATGGTTCGAAGACGTGGCGAGACGGACTCTCGTAGCGCAGAAACGGGACCGAAGCTCGACAAGGGTATCGTCAGAATTCCAGAAACTGTGGATGTGTTGTTCTACGAGACAAGGGATAACAATGGAAGATCGATGAATGATGTGATTATGTACCAACGCGAATCTCTTTCCTACGCGGTCCGTCTCCTTCGCTCCTTCTTCCAACATTAAAGCACAGCATAATTTAACCCTCCACAAGCTCTTCATCTTCCTTCACCACCCTCCTCTCATCTCCCTTCACCATAATACTTCCTCTGGTCGTCCCTTCCACCCCCAAACTGTCCCGCATAGCCACCACCGCCCGACTGCTCCCGCTGCCACGCATCCTCCCTCGCGGTCCTCTCCTCATACTCCTCCGCCGTCTCCCCCTGCCCACCCTGAGCCTGTCCCCCACCCTGGTAATACGAGTCCTCCGAATGCCTTCCGTTCTTGTTCCAGCTCCCACCGGTCCAAGCGGCTCCCGTGGCGGGCTGGGCGTTGTACCCATTGTAGCCCTCGACTTGGGCTGGCGGCTGGTAGTCCTGTCCTCCTTGACCGACGTAGCGCATCGCCATGCCAGAGTTGTCGGAGCGGGGCGAGCCGGTAGGCTTGTTGTTGAGGAACGCGTCGTCGCTGTGTGTCAAAGAGAGGTTGTAATCAGCACACGTGTCGCCCAAGCCCAAGGGAGCCGATAAGCAAGGAAGAACATACATGTCAAGAGCGCCCCTCTCGCTCGACCTCGTCCCAGGTTTCCTGAGAATAAACCTAACGGTAAAAACGATGCCCCGCCATCCCTCGACGATAAAGTCCCAGTAGTTGAAGCAGTCAAAGAGCGCTTTAAGCGGGTTCGTCTTGGGCGCGCCGACGGGGCGTTGGAGCTTGTAAGGGTTGGCCGTGAAGGCAAAGTGGAAGACGATGGAGAAGATGACCATCTCGCAGCAGGTGCAGAGCGCTTGCAGGCCGTCGGCGACGTTTGCTGAGGGAGAGGGGGGGCGAGGTTAGCAGCGGTGAGGAGAGTTCTGAAACAAGGCGACGCACTGGCAGTCCAGAACTCGGTGGCTTTGATGACGCCGTAGTCCTCAAGAACGGAAAAGATGAAGCTCTGGTAGAATGTGATCATGACTGGCAACACGAAAAATGAGCCACGTCAGCCCCATCTCTCAACAATCCACGCATCTTCGATAGCCACAAACTGAAAGAAGCGAGGCACTCACCGATACCCTTGATACTCAAGAACTTTGTCAGCGGCTTCTTGCCCGCCAGTTGCTCCTTGACGAGGGCGTAGAAGACGATGAGGCCGTAGAGCGCGACCGAGATCGAGACAAAGTCGATACTGTCGAGGTAGACTTCCGCGTAGTAGACCGAGTATTGGGTCTGGAGAGGAGTTGAAGTCAGTTTGTAAGCAAGGAAAAAGCAATGCACAAGGGAGACTCACGGGACAGAGCACGCCGTAAGCTTCCGTGATGATGCCCGCGATCGAGATGAGCGGTCCTGATCGCCGGCAAAGCGAGAACCAGGCCACCGCGTCAGCCACCCTCCCCTTCACAGCCTGCCTCCCAATTGAACGATCCAAGAATACTCACGAAGCAACGAATCTGTATCAAAGCCGCGACGTGTCAGCTCCTGCCGCCACTGGGACCGTCTCTTCCCAAGCCGAGAGATAACTCACACTGCAAAACCGACCACTTGAGCGCATGGAGGAAGTAGGGCTTCGAAGGTCTGAATCTGATGCAGCAGAATGGAATGGGCTGGTGCAGACCTGGGCGTCAGGCGAGGGACACGGAAAGAAGAAGGGGCGGGGACACGCACAATCTTGCGCTTCTCCTTGTCCATGAGGACGCGCTTCTGAGCGTCGTTAGAGTCGCCAATGTACTGCAGGAGGAGCATCAAGAATGCTGCCAACTGTCATGATTGATTCGCGTGAGTTCTGTGTCGGAGGCCGGCCGATGGACAGGAGTTGGAACGCACGACGATGGACTCGTACGCGACCAGCGCGACGGAGTAGTCTGCGTTCCCTCAAAGGTCAGCTCCCCTTCACCCTCCCTCACAGCCATCAATGAAGAGCAGCATACATCTGCACCAGAGAGACGATCCAAGGTGGTTCCGATTAGCGTACGTTCTCAAAACAAAGGGCCCGCCTCCCCTTGCCGGATCCGCCTTCGCGCCGATCCACACGCCTGGCGCTCCGAAAACAAAGGCGGGCGGCCAGGCCAGGGTCCAAAACAAAGACGAGAGGACGCACGTATAGGACCTAAAGTAGCGGTACGAGAAGAATGAGACGACGGCGTAGACTGGTGGCATGAACAGGATCCTCTGCGTCATCGAACGGTGGTCAGTTTTGAAGCTGTGAACGGATTGCAGCGCAGGGAACGGACCAGAGTCTGGCGCTGCTCCTTGGGGATGTAGTAGTTCCTCGCATGGATCAGGATCGTGTACAGTGAGATCAGAGTTGATGCTGTTTAGTTCGTACGCACGTCCCATCACATCCAAACGAAGGTCAGCTCCAGTGCGTGCTCTGCGGCCCTCGCAGCTCGCGCGCGCCAGCCTCCCCTTCGCGCACGCCTACAACGACCCCCCCGTCCATCGTAGACTGTAAAGGAAGCGTAAACGCACCTGAGGCAGTAGCACCAGCTACAATCCACCCAATCTGGTGACTGTCGAGGTGGCCCCCATTCGTACTCCAAAAGTCTGCCTGGTCAATGTCCTGATCGTTTTCCGCCGGGCATGTGCGGTTCGTCAGAAGCCGCTTCGAGAAGTCGTGGTACTCCATCGATGTCGTGGGTGGTAGTTGTAAGCTGGCGGTGGTTGTTTACTAGTGGATGCGAGGTGTTGGTGGTAAGAGCGAGAGTGTACGAGGAGGCTGGCCGGCGGTGTGGTCTGTCGTCTGTAGCTCCGGAAGAGGCGCGTCGGACGAGGAGCAGGAGGCAAAGAGGAGCTCGCTGGAAGGTGGCGAGTATCTCCAGAAGGTGTGCACTACTTGTCGCTCCTTGGTTCGTACGTTCGCGCACCAAAAGTTGATGCAAGAAAAGGGAGAGAGCGAAAGCGCGAGCTCGCGTCCGAAGCGTCGAAGGCGCCGCCCGGATTCCACAGTGCAAAGTGCCGCAGCTTCGAGGGTCGGCCTTGGCAAACGTGCTGCAAATAATGCTTGCTCCTAATTCGGGCTTACGGCTCTGGAGAGTGTCCATTTCTCGCACTATCACTCGCCTCCGGGTCAGGCAAAGTCCCCTTTGTGTTCGTGTAGAGGTTGGGCGACGGAAAGGCAACGCCGAGGGGATATTTCCGTACGCACAGCACCGCTTGCCGCTCTGTCCACGTCATTCTGGTCGCGGATCGCCCACTATTACTTTTAACACTATCTCCGGTGTACACCCGCGACTGCCAGGTCTTCACAGAAGTTTTTTGTCTGAAAGGACGCGGTGCAGCCACGTGTGACCGAGGAAGCTCCGGTCTTCAACGTATGGCTAGATCTCAAGCACGGGTGAAGAGCCAGTCGTTCTCGAAATGTAGCACTTCTTGTTAGACTGGCTGGGAATCTGCCGTTGAAAGTTCGGTAGAACAGCAGCGACCTTGGGGCTGCCTCGCGGGTTTGTCGACCTGACAACGGTGAAGCAAGGCGATCCTAAGACGCTGACACCTGGAGCCTACTACTTCTAGTAGGGGATTTAGTGTAAGCATCACGTTGGTAGGTCGCCTGTCGCTGTATCCGTTCCCAGCGTCTCAGAACCACCATACGCCACGTATTGTAAAATGCAAGAACACCGGTACTGGATGGCTGATGCGGTCAGCAGCGCCCGACTTCAGTGCAACACATGATGTATATAAGCACACTTTGGAACACTCATCAGTTTGGATGGGGATGCTTTGAGCATCACTCGTCTCCGGACTCCGGCCAGCCAGAACGCCCGCTGACAGCTTAGCGTTTGCCGTGCTTCGCCTCCGACCGCTTCGTGCTCGCAAGCAAACTTCCACGATGGTCAGTCTAGACAGCTTTGTGAGACAATTGAATACTATTACTAACTCTCACTACTTCACCAGGCCATCACCGACAAGCTCGTCGGCGGTACGCGTCCTTCATCCTCCACGCCTCACGCCGCTCCTGCTGACCCCGTCCCTTCTCGCAGGATTGATGCTCGTCACGTCCGTTGTCGTATTCACTTACTACACGATCTGGACACTCTTCACGGTCCGTCCCTTCCCTCCCTTTCTTTCTTCCTCTCGCCAAGCTCACGCGCGCGTCCTCCTCCTCCTCACAACCACAGCCCTTCCTCCCACCCTCCTCGCCCCTCCTCCAGCTGTTCCCCGCCCGCGAGTGGGCCATCAGAATACCCGCCATCCTCATGCTCTCCGGGTTGACCGCGATCGGCGCGTTCGTGGGCTTGGTGATGGTCAAGAGCGCGAGGAAGAAGGCGAACAAGGACAAGGCTAAGAAGACTACATGAGGGTGGTCAAGGGGGGTGTAGGGACATGGATCGGTGTAAATATAGGGAAAGGGGGATCGTATGTGTGTTCTTTCTTTGCGAGGTTGCTGAGGCGCGAGAGCTGGAGCTGGGAGCGTGCGGGGCTTTGTTTGGGTGGTGGAGAAAGGGGCGCGGACGGGCTTGGTGAGTGAGTGGGCTTGGTTGGGTGCGATGGGTCGAAGTATTTGAGGGATGGTAGCTGACTTATTTTCATGGCGATAGGGCTCTTCTCGTTTACTCGGCAGCTCTGGCCGCGCGTTGAGCGTTCCGCCGAACGACTCGATCCTTCTTTCGACAGCCAGCCCTCCCCTCAGCCATACAACTGTCGAAACGCCGACCGAGCCTACAACCATTCCGCTCCTCTCCCTCGCCAGCCCGTTTGGCCGGACCAATCGATCCGCTCCAGCCAACGATCTACCCTCCGTTCCGTCTCACTTCGACCTAGCGCTTAAGGCCAAATTTCTGCTCAGTGCTTCCAAGCTTTCCCACCAGCTCCCTTAAACGTCGGTCAAGGATTCATGACCAAGAGCTTGAACGTTTTTGGCGCGGACTGGAGGAGTGGCCTCGAGTGCGGAGGAGCACCGGGACGTCGTGCGAACACCCTTTTTTTTTTTTTTTTTTTTTTTTCGGTGGACGGAGTCGAGTATCTACTCGATACCGCCTTGCATCAACCGAATCGTTGCGTGACATGTCACCTTCTAGCCTTCAGTGCCTCCATAATGGCCAGGAGACCTGTAGGCCCGTCGAAGACGTGTCGTTGTGACAAGCTCTGTTCCCCGGTTGGAAGAATTCGGAGCGTCAGCTCGCTAAATCTAGATGACGGAGGATTGACCAATGAGCTACCTCAAATGATTTCCTGAGCCGAGCTTGGGAGCCATTGTGAGAGGATGAGGAGGAGTAGAGCGCCCGCAACACGTGGCTCCCCAGTGATGGTGTAGACAGATCGTCTTTCATGAGTGTGGACGAAACCTCGCGAGCTTCTACTCAGAGCCAAGTAGTGAGCGCTTCTCATAATACGCTTCGCATCCTTTCATCGCTCGGACCCGACGACGCGCCAGAGTGATGTGGTTAGGACCGTCTTTCGAAAACTACCTCACAACAGGACTCGCACCAAAAATAAGGGTTTCGCCACAAGTAAAATGTCCATTGTGACGACTATCTCTTTCCCCTCGCGCCGGACCCGGCGAGCGAGGGAGAAGGTGCCGCCCCCGCGCGTAACGCAGAACTTGGAGCCTGTCGCGAGAGCGCGCCACCTTCCCTTGTGGCCTGCTTCTTCGCACGTCCGTCCCGTCCATCCATCCACCCCATCCGACGAAATCTGTCTATAGTGGATCGTCGACCCAGCAGTGACTTGCTTTCGCCATGCCGTTCTTGGAGCTGGTGGAACACCAGATGTGAGTCCTGAGCTGCTTCGTGTGGGCTGGGTCCACGCGTTTCTGACGTTTACGCCATGGCTCGTCAGACGGATGTATTATGTGTGCGTCGTCCGGCTTGCTGTGTGCTCCGGAGAACCTCAGCTGATGGTTTGTACAGTATCAATTGCCTTCAATACACCGAGGACCCGACCATCCACATCCTCAACCCGTCCAAGCCCAACCTCGTCTTGCTGCACTTTGCGGGCTCGTCTGTCGAGTTCCTCAGCGGACAAGTGAGTCGGAGTTGGGTGCACTAAAGCGCAGAAGGTTCAAGAGTAGCAGCTGATCCCTTTCCACCTACCCAAGTTCAACGACCCTCGACTACTGGCCGCGTACAACCTGTGAAGCCCCATCCATCCCGCCTTCCGCTCGCTCACATCACGTGCAAGGGCTGACGCTCAGTGCTGAATAGAATCGCATTCGACATGTATCTCCATGGAAGAACGACGGGCAAAGATCGTGATAGTGTGAAGATGGAGGTGAGCTCGTCTGTCCTGGCACCGTGTAGCGGATCGGTGTGGTGTGGTGTGGTGCGCGCCGCCGCAGGCAGCGTGGGGGGCCCCGGAGGAGGAAGCTGACGATCGGGTTTCGTGGGACAGGACATGGCACGGTTTGTCAACACCGCGATAGAGAAGTTGGGTATTGAGTCGTATTCGATTGTTGGGGAAAACTACCTCGGAGCCAACGTCGGCTCGTGGTTGACTATCTGGAATCCGTCAAAGGTCAGTCTGCTGCGACATCTTCCTCGAAGAGCTTTGCTCATGGAGGGAATTCTGTGCAGGTCAAGGCATTACTGCTT
>JALBUQ010000217.1:0-25191 GCA_024364755.1 Pseudohyphozyma bogoriensis
GGGAGACTGGAGCTGGACTTGCAACGAGCGTCTCGGCTCCGCCCACGCCAATTTCCGATTTTCTGCTCTGCTCGAATAAATTTCACCGTCGCGCTCTCGCCAGGTCGCGCTGCTCGAGAGCTCGTCCCAGCAACGCTCACCTCAAAAGTTACATCAACTTATAGCAGCCTCAGGGCACCCCTCTACCACCCACCCACACACCACCGCCTTCCACCCACCACACATGGAAGTCGACAATCCCGAAATCGTGCCCACCACGCTCGAGCAGGACCTCTTGGGCGACGCTCCCGACCCTGGCACCTCCGTTCCCGACCAAGTCGTCGCAAGAGAACAGCAGGACCTCGACGACCTCCCTAGCGGCGGGATGATGGGCGCCGTCGAGACGGCCGACGAGGACATCGTGCCGGAGAACGAGGACGACTCGGATGATGCGGGCGGCCTGTTTGGTGATGATGATGACGAAGAGTGCGCCTAGTTTCTTGCATACACTAGTTGTACAAAGTGATTGTAATTTAGCTGATTTCCTTTGTTGGTCTGAACAGCTTGCCGCCAGCAGCTGCTGTGGAGGAGGACGAGGACGACGAGGGTCTCACGGCTGCTGAGCGCGCCGAACGCGAGCGACTAGAGTACAACGAGGGCTCTCAGTCGCCCCAGGTGATGGAAGGCGTCGAGAAGCAGGAGGCGATTGCCCAGATCGAGCTCGCCAACTTTGGCATCCCAGAGAGCGACAAGGTGTGGCACGCCAAGCTGCCCAACTTCCTCGCGCTCAAGCCGCAGGCGTTCGACGAGATGATGTGGGAACCTGAGGAGGAGGAGGAGGAACTCAAGGAGAATGCGAAGACGGTCGTGCCGGACGAGTATGTCGTGAGATGGAGGTGGGCCAAGGACGCGGAGGGCAAGCCGGTGAGTGGACTTCGCGCGTGTTGGTACAGACTTGGGCGGCAGCTGAACCACAGTTCTCTCAACACAGGTCAAGGAGTCTAATTCCAGGATTGTAAGGTGGTCCGATGGCTCTCTCTCGCTCCAAATCGGCAACGAGCTGTTTGACATCTCCGCATCCCTCGACCACTCTGCCCCCATCGCTCCGGGCGCTCCCAACGTCCCCCCTCTCGAATCCCTCAGCACTTTCCCCGAAACCCGCGGCCACGGCCTCACCTACCTCACCGCCGAGCATCGCTACTCTCAACTCATCGAAGCGCAAGCCTCGATCCACGGCACGCTGACGTTCAGGCCTACGAACCTCAACTCTGAGACGCATCGACGATTGGCCGCGAACGTGCAGCGAAAGTACGAGAAGAAGATTGCGACGAAGATGGCGATGACGGAAGAGGACCCTGAGAGGAAGAAGGCGGAGAGGGAGAAGGCGGAGTTGGAGAAGCAGAAGAAGGCGCGGAATGCGAACAGGCCCAAGAGGGAGCCGACAAGGGGGAGGAAGCAGACGAGGTTCTTGGCCGGGGATGACGATGATGAAGATAATGGTGATGATGACATGGGGTACGATTCGGGCAGGAGGAGTCAACCGAAGAGGGGAGAGGGAGGACCGCTAGCACAGAGCTACAGCGACGACGAGGATGCAGATGGATTCGTGAGCTTTCCATCCTTCTCTATCCATTCCAGTCAGTGCCTAATTAAAACTACGTTCAGGTGGTTGGCTCGGAAGACGAAGATAGCGAAGGAGGTGTTGAGGCCGAGTACTCGGAGGACGACTTGGATGACCTCGAGCGTGCGGCTGAGCGAGCAGACAAGGCGGATAGGGCAAACAAGGAGTCGAGGAGGAGGGACAAAAGTCCAGAAGCGTCGGTGCAGCCTAGGAGAAGGATGGTTGTCGATGAGTCGGACGAGGAATAGGTGCTGTGGAAGATGTAAAATGGTCCGACTCTTGGACTTCTTGGTTCGAAGCATGACGTGGTCTCGTGAGAGTGATTGGTATGAAAACGCGTTCATCAAGTAATATGCCAGATCATAATAGAAAGTCGTCGTGAATAGCTTCCTATTTAGGTAATCTGCACCACCCCGACCTTGCTACCTTGGGGCCCGCCTCGTTTACGCCGCTCTGAAGACGCCGTCCTCGGAGCCGACTCTTTTCTCTCTTGAACACTCACCTCCGGCGCGATGGCAGACCTCGTATCGACGCTCAACGGCTGGGAGGAATCCTCATCACCATCATTAACGGTCCAGCTCCGTCCCTGCCGACTTGCTCTCCGTGATTCGCCATCGCTCAAGTACGCTCGGTCAAGTTCGCTCGACTCTCGCTTCGCTTTGTTGACGCATTGTTTTCGCTTCGCAGGCATGACTACACGGCTCAGACTGGGTTTTGGGAAGCAGTTACGAGAGTATGGAAGATCCATGCGGAGTGGTTGCAGAGGGAGGACGGCAAGGACGCGATTGAGGGCGTGCAGACGCTCGCGGGGTTTGCGTTGGCGTTGACCAGTGGCCAGGGGGTCGGAGAGTCCCAGAAGGCTGCTTTGTGAGTTTATTCGTGGCTCAGTTGGTGGGGATGTGGAAGCTGACGGTGGAAATTGCGGGAAGGGATGGGATCGAGCCGCACCTCCGAGATATCTTGCTCGCCTCGTCGTCGTTCATGAACCTCCAAGATGCTGCCTGTAGGTCTCATCTTCCTCTTCAGCTTGTGTGAAGACTTCCAGCTTACATTCGTCTTCTTAAACGAGCAGACACGCCCATGACGCGCGTCTGCGTCCAGCTCTTGTCGAACCTCATCACAGCCAACCCGGCTCTCTGTGCATCGTACTTCCCTCGACGGATAGAGGAAGAAGAGAAAGATGAGATGATCTCGTGAGTCGACTGCTACCTGATCAGTCGAGAATGTGCACGCTCGCTGACTCGCGAACGCAGACGACTGCTCGCCACTACGGACGCAGGAACGATCCTCGCGATCCTCGTTTTCCTCCTCAACGCCACGACGGGATCTCTTGAAAGAGGGTAAGCAACAATCACTTCAAGCGCTGTCAGAAGCCGCCTAACCTCTGACCGGTCTTGATCGCAGGAAGCTACTGGCGTCGACGTTTGCTGGATCCGCGATCCTCGACCGACTGCTCTCCCAAGCCAGTGCGGCGTTCGACGACGAGGAAGCAGATACGTCGAAAGATGAAGTCTTCAACTTGACGTGCGCTGTTTGTCACTGGTTGTTTGCGCTAAGACGTGCTAACGACTGACGCACCACGTGGTCAGGTTTGGACTGATCCGCCAGCTCATCACCCTGGACGTCTTTCCGGACGCTTACAAAGCACAGTCGTCGTGAGTAGCATCTTTACCCGTTTTACTCTCGAAACGTCCTTCGCCCACCGTTTATCGCCATTATCAGGATCTCGACCTACGCCATCACGACCTCCCAACTCACGCTCCTCAAGTTTCTTGACGGCTTCCTCGCCCTCCCCTCCCTCCACACCCCCACAACAGTCCCTTTCCTCCTTTCACTCCTCACCAAACTCACCAACTCGCTCTCAAAAGAGAAGGCTCGGGAACAGCAACGAGTGATGGACGGGAGGGACGCAGCGGCGTTCCAAGGGATTGTGTTGGTGTTGCAGATGTTGACGAGTATTGGATTGGGGAGCGAGAAGGGGAGGAAGGAAGTGGCGGAGCCCGAGGGCGTGGTGGAGGATGTTTGTCGTGCGTAGCCGACCTTCTCGCGTCCTCCGAAGCAACTGACGTGTACTTTGGCTGTCGTTCCGCGCTCAACAGGATTACTAGCGTTCGCGGCCGACCTCTCGAACACGCTTCGGCAAGGTGGTGTGGTCGAGGAAGGAAGCGAAGCGGTCGGATTGCTGAAGCTGTGTGCGGTGAGGATGCTGGGCGTCCTCTCGTTCGAGAACACGGATGGGCAGGATCGGATTCGCGAGGCGGGAGGGTTGAACCTCCTGCTTGGGATGTGTCAGATTGATGGCACTAACCCGAGTGAGTGCTTTCATGGTGTTGTGGCACGAGGTGCAACTGACGAGACGTTGTTCTACAGCACTGAGGGAACACGCGCTGTTCTCCGTGAGGAGTGTGCTGAAGAACAACTTGAAGAATCAGGACTTGGTGTACGTCTTCTTTCAGCTCGTTGACCAGTCCTGATTCCTGATTCCTGATATTGTCTTTTCGTGTTCTCAGAGAAGGCATGAAGCCTCAGTTTGTCGTTGGCCCGCAAGGCGAGCTGCAGGACTTGCCCCCCGCGCTCCGAGGCGAGGATCTGAGAAATTAGAGCCCACTTTCGGAAAGCCTTCCGCGTTGATTCTGAGATGTCGTTGCTCTCCATTTGCACTGGGAGTAGGGTCGGCAGACGTGGTTTCTTCAGGTGGTTCGCGAAGGACAGTACCCCAGGATTGGCGGGCACACCGCGTTACGTGTCCGAGTCTGGAAGCTCTGCTTCTCTCAAACCCTCAAAACGAAGGGAGATCTAGGTTGTTACCATTACCGCCAACTCTATCTAATCCAGCCACTTCCCCAACCCCTCATAACACCCCACCATAATCCCACACGCCGGCCCAACTTTAGCCAACCTAGGCGTCAACCCTTTCATGAGAGCTGGCCAACCCTCCTTTCGCACAATGTCGGCAATGATCTTGAACGTTCGAGTTTCGGCTGCAGCGGCTTCTTGTGTTGATGGTGAGGAGCTTGGTGGGGTTGAGGAGGAGGAGGGGAGGGAGAGAGCTTGTCGACGGGTTTTGACTACGTCGAAGGGGTTCGTCGCAGTTGCTGCGATCTACGCGTTCAAACAAAACCCACAAATGTCAGCTTCTCGCTCCATCAACAAGCAAAGACAGCAATGAACACGGACCATCCCACTTCCAGCGCCACTAACAAACGCGACACCAAACTCTCCACTGATCCCCTGTCCCTCCGTCGCCTCTCCCATCCCTTTCCCACCCGTCATCGCCCTCTTGATCGCCTCGTAACCCGCCCAGTAGATCCCCGAAAACGGAACGTCTCTCCACAACGTCGGAGGCAAGCCTCTGTACGCCGAGATCCACCCTCCTTCTGCATGCAGCGTCCTCGCGAGCGTGATGATGTCGATGGACGAAGAGGAGGACTGAAGACGAGTGCGGAGGAGCTCGACGGGGGAGACTAGGGCTGCAACTACGGTGCGGGAGAAGGATCCACCGATGAGGGATACTGCGGTGGTGTAGCTCGACGAGAGATGCGCCGCGTCTTTGAGTGGGTTGACGCTGTCGCTCTCCACGTAAGCCCAGGCTGGGGCATGCGCGAACGCCGTCCGTCGTCCCCAGTCGTACCCCACCATATACACCACCTGTCCCGGTACGCTCATCGCTAATGCTGGTGCTGTACCCCTCCATAATGCTGCAAGACCCTCGTTGCCGACAATCTTGAATACCGCGTCCCAGAAGCCTTTGAGGTGTGGTGGGTGAGTTGTTGAAGGGTGGATCGGGTGAAGGCAGGTGGTGGAGAGGAGTGCGGTGGGGTGAATTGCGAGGTGGTGGATTTGGGCTGGGGAGGGGTGGAGATGCGAGCCTGAGGAGGGGAGGGTGGAACTCGCTATCCGGGGATCGAAGCGCGCGAGGAGGGACGACGTCGCTGAAGGCGGGGGCTCGAGGTTCGGAGAGAAGAAGGTTTTCTGACTCGTCGCTGAAGATGTGGATATTGGTGGGTGGGATGGAAGTGGGTGGTGAGAGGAGGTGGAGGGGACTGGACGGGGCCACGGAGATGTGCTCCGCTGTGATGGTTGAGGAGGTTGCGACGAGGGGCCCTGGGTTTGTAGCCGAGTTTTGACGACGTCGAATGGAGTCACTGTGGGTGGAAGGAACATGTCAGTATGCGCGCTCTCTGTCGCGATACGAGCCTTGAGGGAGGGATCGAAAGCGTCGCCACTGTGAGCGTCACTTTTCTGACCAATCGACGATGATGGACAGCGTGTCTCGAAGTGGCGACTCGAATCTTGGACACCATCAACATCCAGTGCTTCTCCGTACAACTTGCATCAAGTCGCTACCCCCTCGCGCCGATCCGCTCAGCTGTCCCCAACGTGCCGAAAGGCGCCGCGTCGACCCTCTCGCTTCGCTCGCCGGATGTTTTGAAGGGATCGCGACGGAAGACAGAAGGAAAGGTTGGCACTCACTAGTGAGAGAAGTGACGACTGCACCAGTACTCGCGGCAATGACCTTGTTCTTCTCTGAGATCTTCTGCTTCTTTGGCGGTGACGGAAGGATGGACGACGGGCGTTGCTCGCGGTCATCGCCGTTCTCGAGCTCGCCGGCGAGGCTTGTCGCGAGGACCGACATGGCTGGTCCAGATACTCGATAGAAGTAAAAGTTCCACCAACTTTCGTGAGAATCGAAAGGTCGGAGGTGAAGCGTTGGAAGGCAAGGAGGGCGGCGTGAGGGCGAGCGAGACTTGAACTTTTCTAAGTCGTCGCACCCCGCCTGCGCCCTGCTGCTTGACCTCCAACCTTTGATCGGTCCCAACACGCTCCCGCACACTTCTTTACATATCTGATTTTTCACACTTTCCATCCCCTTTATAAATGAGCACCGAATCGACCCTCCCACCAGCCGCGCAAGAGGCAGCGGCAGCAACCGTCGCGGCTGCCATCGAGGCGTCCAAAGCCGCGCCCTCTGCCGTCACGGACTCGACGTCGGAGGACAAGGAGGGCGACGATGCTGCACCACAGACGGTCACGGTCGAGGGCGGGCTCGTCGACCCGCGAGTGACGGTGTTTGATTCGACAACAGAGTACACCGTCAAGCACCCGCTCTACGCTCGCTGGCAGCTCTGGTTCGACTCGGCGTCCAAGCAGGACAAGGCCAAGAGCTGGGACGAGGCGCTCGTCAAGGTCATTGCTTTCGATAGTGTCGAGGAGTTCTGGGGGTCAGTCGCGTTCCTTTGATCACGGTGGAGCTTGCGGGCGCGGGGAGGAGCACGACGGCCAGGGGTGGCGGTTCGACTTTTTATGAGCCAGCGCTCCCACACGACCTGGTGTTGTAGACGATGCTGAGATCGCTGAAGCTGACTGTATTCTCCTGTGTAAAACAGTCTTTACAACAACATTGTGCCGCCTTCATTGATCCACCCGAACTCGAACTACTACCTCTTCAAGGTCCGCTCTCCCTCTAAAAGGCCCCTTTGTATGCGTCCCTGCTGACCTTGCTCCTGAACTCGCAAACCACAGGAGGGCGTCAAGCCAGCTTGGGAGGACCCTGCCAACGCTCAGGGAGGAAAATGGAGCGTCCAGCTCCCACGAGGAAAGTACAGCGAGCAGATTGACAACTACTGGCTCTATACCGTTCGTCTCCTCCTCCCACCTCTCTCTCTGCGGCTTCTCACCCTTTCTTTATTGGAACTGAACAGATGCTCGCCGCCATCGGCGAGACCTTCGAAACCCCCTTCTCGGCCACCCCCTCCCCCTCCTCCGCCGCTCCGCTCCCCTCCACCTTCTCCGACGAAGTGACGGGCGTGATCGTCTCCGCACGAAAAGCGTTCTACCGTATCAACATCTGGACCAGAAGCTCCACTCCTGCCGACAAGGCCAAGCTCGAGAACATTGGGAGACACTTCAAGTACGGGGTGTTGACGTTTGAGGAGGGCGTCAAGATTAGTGAGAGGGACAAGGTGTCGAGTGATGTCGAGTTTGTGTCGCATAAGGATTCGACGGTCAAGTATGGAACGAAGGTCACCAGTGCGTTGTCTATCTCTCACAACTCAGGAGAGGCATCAATGCTGACCATCATGTTGTTCCTGCAGAGTGGACCGTCTGATCGCTAAAGGGAAGTTGTGAAGAGGGAGGAGTCAAGTAGGGGTTGTAGTACAAGGGAACATCTTCTTGGTCCTTCTGCTATAGTGTATCTCGACCTTTTGGATCCCTTCTACCGGACAGCCAGAGATGGAGAGAGGGTGCTGACGTGGTTTGCAAGGAATCTCTCGTTTCTCGCGCGTGGTCACTCTAGAAGCATGAACTCCATACAGGACAGGTCGGTGGAAGAAGCGTAATATATACTGCATAATAAACTTCGACTACCACAAAAGCACGGGAGTCATGTCATCTGAGGACCTCCTCGACAACGGCCGCCGCCTCCAGCTCCTTGCTCTCAAACACACCGTACACCAACGAGTACCCATCGAACTCGTACACGATCCTGTCCACCCTCGTGTACTTCTCAAGCAAGTCGGGGCTCAGCAAGTCCTTGACGCCCTTGACGACCTTGCCCTCGTCGTCCTCCTCCGTCGAAACGAAGAGCGTGATGCTCATCTTGGCCGGCTTGAACACGTTCAGCACGCGCTGAACGAGTTCCTGCACCGACTGGGGGGAGTGCACGTCGCCCTTGGCGGGAGGGTACGAGAGGTTCGTCTCGAACGACGCGTACGAGTACTCGACCTCGGGGGTGACGTGGATCGTCGCGTAGCGGTCTTCGCGCACGGCGTTGGCGGAGTACCCACAAGGAGAGAAGAGGAAAGAGTCGAGCGAGGTGCCGGTGGGGAAGAGGGAGGTGATGCCGAGCGTTTCGGAGAGGGCGGTGCCGAGCTCGTGTGCGTCCGACGCGGGGAGGGCTTCGCCCGGCACGGGGTACTGAGAGTCGGGGTTGGGGTGGTAGAAGGATTGGCAGACGGAGGGGTGGAGGTGGGTCATGAGGATTTCGAGGGTCTGGTCGGTGGACTTGGCGGTGGTGCGGGGGATGGCGGTGGAAGAGGGGAGACGGGGGAGGGAGGGAGGGAACGAGGCGGAGAGGGCGGAGAGAGGGACAGTAGGGTTCTGGGGTGGAAGGTGACTGGCGAGAGTGAGAGAGGTGGGGAGAAGGACGTCGGCTCGTGGCGGTGTAAGGTAGAGCAGCCAGTGATCGCCGTTCATGCGGCCGACGGTGTAGGCCGACGAATTGTCTGCGCAAGCATCATATTAGTGCCTCGTTTCACCGGACTACCGAATAGTGACAAACCGAAGAGCTGGTCCAAGAAGCTGACTTCCTGGCTCCAGTCCTTGTGCGGACCTTTCTGACGGTCCGGAAACATGAACGTTTTCCGGCTGTAGAAGCACCGCCACACGCCAGGGAACGAGCAGATTTCCGAGGCAATTCGCAGAAGAGTGGGCAGGCCGAGGAGAAGGGTGGTGGTGCCGCAGGTCTTGAGAATGAGCTTGTGCGGCCAAACAAACATCGACGACTCGCTGTGTTTCGCCGATCAGCTCCGCCGCGCCCCTCTTCATTGTGAATGAAGACTTACCTAAGGAGGTAAGCATCCATTTCCTCGCCCTCGATGACCGACAGCACCTTGCACTGCACCTCGTCCAGCATGTCGTCCCAGACGGACTTGGCGACTTGACGCAATCCCGTGTATCCTCCTCCGCGCGTTCCCTTGATCATGGAAGGTACCTCGTTGGCACTGGGAGCTAGCCAGACTTCAAGTAGCTTTTCAGGCCCTTCACTTCGCACGATTTTAACAAGTAGAAACAAGCGAGGTAGGGTCAGCTACGAGCTCCGCAACGCGCGCGGCGGCGGAGGTGATCGCCCCCGCCTCTAACAACACAAACGGCCTCGGAGGGACTTACAAAGGTCCCGGAGACGAATCGGCATTGATGGTGAGCTCGTGCTCAGGTGCTGTAGTCGCTACCATGGTGTCGAAAGTTGCGGCTGAAAGACAAGGAGGCAAAGCTCGCGTGAGCGCCCTAAGCGAAAAAAATCTGCGCAGTCGCCATCTCCGCCCTCCTCGGCTCTCGACGGGGTCGTCTTGAATTCTTCATGGATTTTTTTGAGTGTTTACAAGAGAGACAGTATTTGATCGGAGGTGACATGGACAAGTGCTGGACGCGAGGAGCGGAGAAGATGAACGGGCTCCGAGAGAAAGGGGCTGGTCGACACGTGGTCTTTGTTATGTCCTGAGGAGTGCCTGAGATTGGAAGAACGGCGCTCAAATTGGACCAGCATGGTCTGGAATGTGGTATAATATAACCGAGTAGCTCATGCACGATCTACACTCCCTCTCAGAAGCACATTCCCCCGCCCCTAGTCTTTCACGTCGTACCAAGGCCTTCCATTCTCTCAGCGAGCCACGGTATCGAATCGCTCACATCGCCATTTTTTGGAGGGAGTGGCGGGACTGGAGGTATCGGAGGTAGCTCCTCTGGTTTCGGCGGCGGTAACGGCGGCAAGACTTCACTCAGCGGCCGTACAGGCTGGCCGTGAGGGTGTCCCAAATCTGCGTTACGAAACATCTCTAGGTCAGCCCCGCCCCTCATCACTTATGTGATTGCACCTGGACTTACTTCTTTCAAGGAATAGCAGCACCCAACGGTTCACAATACTCCCATGTGTCGCTGAAAGGAGGTGCGGCGCCGACTGGATGATCCTCAGGTCCGCGCCGTTCCGTGCTGACGTGAAGCCCGTCTGCCACTCCTGATCGGCCGACAGCGGTGTTGTGGTGTCGGAACCACCACGTATGATGAGAATCGGCACGGTAATCTGTGCTCGTAGCTCGGCGGGAATGGCTTTTCGCTGGAACCAAAGGACCATGTGGCGGAGGTCGTGCGCTGAGTGCCCTGGTCCGTCTGTGAGGTAAAGGAAACTGCATTGTCGGCAACTGGAATCAAAGTGCTGAAGGGGAAGAAAACAACGCACATCGTGATTGGAAAGCTGCCTGGAACATGGCCTGCTTGGCCGGATATCGTACCTCGCGGCCAAACAGGTAATCATCTACTCCTCAAGTCAACAAGGTTCGCGAATCCAGACAAAATAATGAGAGCGCATACTTCTCACTTGAAGTCCCTCCGGCGGCACCTCGCCTGACAAGTTGAGTCCTTTGTTGGCCGCGATAGGGCAGAACCAGTCGTTGTACATGTGTTGAGCGACTGCTGGCGGTTCTTGAAGTCGACCCGGCGAGCACAATATCAATGCTTCAACCTGGTAGAAAGTCAAGTCAGCTTTGGGAGAGATGAAGTGGAGCACCAAGGCACACCTGTTTCGGTCTTTTAATCTACGTGGCCCCCCTCACAAGTTAGCGACGGCTTCGCTCGTCTGGGAACCTCGACCACGTACGGCGAGCCAAGTAGCGACATTTGCTCCTAGGTGCAGCTCTCCCAGGACCGAAAACTTGTCGATCCCCAACAAGTCCAACGCCTCTATCAGCTCATCCGCCGCGTCCTTTCGCACAAAACCAAAAACAAACAAACCCGTGTCGTATCAGCAACCACGCGTCGACTCTCTCTTAAAGACTCACCTCCAAGGTGAAGCTCTCGACATCCGCTCCGAACGTGAAACCATGACACCTCGTATCCCTAGCGTTCCTCGCTCCGTCAGCGCGGCGTCTTCTCGCCCCCCCCCCACATCTTTCCTCTCGCGGGCATGGCCAACGCAGGACTCACAGGGCAATCATGTTGTATTTCTCTTTGAGCCTCGGATCCGTGAATTGCTGTTGTCCACCATCAGCTTCAATCTTTCGGCTAGGCGCAGACCACAAAAACCCACGTCGGCGAAGCAGCTAGACGAGCTGGTGGAGGTGTGCACGAGCAGGAGGTTGGGCTTGCTCGGGTCGAGAGGGTTGTGTGAGCCTGGGTGCAGCTCCGGTGGAGCATTGAATGGCCATTCCGGGTTGAACACCTGTAGTGCCGCTTCTCAGGTCAGCTGGACGAGTTTGGCTGGGGTCGTGTAAAGCGGGGACTCGCATAGTACATCCGGCTGGGGAAGGTGGTGTGGTGTGGACGAGGCGGTGAGTCTCGGGGCTGTGCTGGACGAAGGCTGAGGGAAGGAGGACTCACAGGTTGCGTTTAGGCAGCTCGATGAAGTTCATTCTCGCGAGATGCTGCTGGCAACGGCTGCCCTACGATCCGGGCGGTACAGCGGTGCCAGTTGACTGGGAACGCAAGGTGCGGAGTTGTGCCGTGGCGTGCCAGGCGAGACGACGAGGGCGGACGGCGAACGTGCACGATAGAGCGAGAAATGAAGTACAGATGATGTGACAAGTGAGAAGAATGCCGGCAGGACGTTGATTGGGGTGAGATTTCTGGAGCCAGCCAGCGCTGAGAGGCTGGACTGAGAACTCCGGTCGCGCGAAATTGAGGCAATACAAACGTCCAGCTAATGCCGTGAATAACAACTGGAATTGGTTTGTATTGACCAATTAATTTTGGGCGCGTCACCCCCGCTTCGTCGGTTCTCGCTTCCTTCTCGTCCGCACAACTCGCACGACTCGGAAACACGTCCACAACTGTCGCAGAACTGGGCAGAGCACCCCTTGCGGCACGATGGACCACCCTCTGCGAGCGAGGAAGACAGAGTCGCGCGCGACCGACACGCGCTCGCCGTCCCCTCAGCCGCCCCAGCCACGGTCCGACAAGGAGAGCTTCTACGTCCCGAGCGCGGGAGGGGCACGACCGACGGCCATCTACGCCAAGGGCGACTCTCAGCACAAGCATCGTGGAAGGCAGACGGTCTGGGACAGGCTCGGAGGAGGACTGAACCTGGGCAAGGGCGAGACGAGGGTCCTCCTGGGATTGACGCTGCTCGGAGCCGTCGTCAGGTTCTGGCACATCGACAGGCCTACGAGTGTAGTGTGAGTTTAGCTTTCTTGCTCGCTTCCCACCTCGTCTTCGTATCTATCTGTCGGCGTGCGCGGTGGACGTGTAGCTGCGACGACGCTGCGAGCACGACGCGCTGACCTCCGCTCTTTTTGTGCACCCATTCAGGTTCGATGAAGTCCACTTTGGAGGGTAAGTAGCTTACATTTGAAGCCACAGTATGGAGTTGAAGCTAAAACCGCGTCCTTTGCAGCTTCGCCAACAAGTACACGACCTGCTCACGTCCCTCCCCCCGCGCCACGACGCTGACCACTCGTCCCGCTCTATCAGATACATCCAGGCGCGCTTCTTCATGGATGTCCACCCACCACTAGCAAAACTCCTCATCACCCTCGTCGCCTGGCTCTCCGGCTTCAAGGGCGGCTCCTTCGACTTCAAGGTCCGTGCTGCTTCACGACGCGGGGAGAGAGAGGGGCGCACGAAGCTGACACTCACGGTCAACGCGGTAACAGGACATTGGAGCGGAATATGAGACAGCCCACGTCCCCTACATCGCCATGCGCATGCTCCCCGCCACCTTCGGCCTCGCCCTCATCCCGCTCTCGTACCTCACCCTGCGCGCCCTCCAAACCCGTCCAACGACAGCGCTCCTCGGCGCGCTCTTCATCATGTTCGACAACGGCTTCATCACCCAGTCCCGATTCATCCTCCTCGACTCGCCCCTCATCTTCTTCACCGCGCTTTCCATCTTCTTCTGGATCGGTTTCTCGAACGAGAACGAGGTCCCGCGCGACCGTACTGGCCGAGTCGGACCCTTCAGTCGACGTTGGTGGGTCTGGCTCTCCCTCACCGGCCTCTCACTCGGCGCAGTATTCAGCTGCAAGTGGGTCGGACTCTTCACGATCGCTACGGTCGGTGTCCTCACCATCGTTCAGCTGTGGGGGTTGCTTGGAGACCTCAGGGTCCCGATGCCGCTCCTCGCGAGGCACTTCATGGCCAGGGCGATCTGCCTCATCGGGATTCCCATCACGTTCTACTTGTGGATCTTTGCGGTCCACTTCGCGATCCTGAGGAACAGCGGCGAGGGAGATGGGTTCATGTCGAGCGAGTTCCAGCACACGTTGGATGGTCACGGCATGGAGGATACTTTCGCTGGTGCGTCTTTCGAGACCTTTCGCCGCAGGGAGGAGGGTTCAAAGCTGATATAAACGAGGTAGATGTCATGGTGGGATCTCACATCACTCTTCGTCACCTCAACACCCAGGGAGGATACCTCCACTCTCACCCTCACACATACCCGGGTGGAAGCAAGCGTTCGTTCATATCCGCTTCTTCCAACTCAAAGAAACGGAAGCTCATCAAGTCACATTCAACAGAGCAACAAGTCACGCTGTACCCTCACCGAGACGACAACAACGTCTGGCTTATCCTCAACAGCACTAAAAACCCCGACGTTAACGACCCCGAGACGCACTCACCCCCTACACCCATCATGGACCGCCAAACTGTCGTCCTCCACCACATCTCGACGAACAAAAAGCTCCACTCGCACGACGTCCGCGCGCCCATCACCGAAGTCGACTACCAGAACGAGGTATCGGCATACGGGTTCGACGGATTTGAGGGCGACGCGAACGACCACTTCCAGGTCGAGATCGATCAGCTCCACACGGACACCAAGGGTGCTAGCGATGCGGGAAAGAGGGTGCAGACGTTGAGGACGAGGTTTAGGCTCAGACACCTTCTCACGGGATGCTACCTCTTCTCGCACAAGACGAAGCTTCCCGACTGGGGATTCGAGCAGCAGGAAGTGACGTGCAACAAGAACCCGTCGAAGGAGAACTCGATTTGGTTTATCGAGACCAACGAGCACGCTGCTCGTGCGTTTCATTTCGTCGGTCTGCTTTTCGTCGGAGTAGCTGACGTGTTCGCTTTCCTCAACAGTGCCTTCGACATCGAGGAAGGTCAACTACCGCAGGCCGGGCTTCTTCGCCAAGTTCTGGGAGCTTCAGGTCGTCATGTGGCAAACCAACGCTGGTCTCACCGATCGTCACGCGTACGACTCGAGGCCCAACGCGTGGCCTTTGCTTCGTCGCGGGATCAACTTGTGCGTCCCGCTCAACTCTTTCACCTTCAAAGTCTTCAAGTTCTGACTAGTCTGAATCCGTAGCTGGGTCAAGGACCACCGCCAGATCTACCTCATCGGCAACCCGTTCGTGTGGTGGAGCTCGACGCTGGCCGTCCTGGCTTACCTCGGTACCCGCGCGCTGCTCATTCTCCGAGCCCAGCGTGGATTCCAGGACTTTGGACACTGTGAGTGCATGTGTCATCTTTAAATTGAACGGTCATTCAAGTGTGTCTTTGTTTCTGCAGCGACCGTCGTCTTCTACGATCAGCTCGGAGCGTTCCTCGTCCTCGGCTGGTTCCTTCACTACTTCCCCTTCTACCTCATGTCTCGCCAGCTCTTCCTCCACCACTATTTCCCTGCTCTCTACTTTGCTGTTCGTTTTTTCATTACGGTTCCGTCGGGCTCAGAAAACTTACGCCTAAGGCGCACGCAGGTCCTCCTCTCCGCCTGCGGGTTCGACCTCGCCACGTCAGCGTTGAAACCTCGCATCCGCCTCCAGGCCGCGTTGGTCGTCATCGTCCTCACGCTCGCGTCGTGGTGGTACTTCTCGCCCCTCACCTACGCCGGCGTGTGGACTCGTGGCCAGTGCGAGAGCGCCAAGTGGCTCAAGAACTGGGACTTCTCTTGGTGCGTTCCCTTCTCCTGTCCAACCAAACGACGAGAAACTCATCAACCACGGATCCTCAGTGCCGACTTCCACGTCACCAAGGCCGAGTACTACCCTTCCCACCTCCCCGAAATCGACCCTCTCAACCCTCTTCCCGCGGCCGCCACAGCAACGATCACTGAAGCCGTCGCGCCCGGCCAGAACGCGTTCCACGTCGAGGAGCCCAAAGCGCCCAAATCGAGCGAGATCCCTCTCAAGGAGACAGACGACGTTGATGTCGTCGTCGAGAGCACGATTGCTGCCGACCCGCGACAGGTCAAGGATGATGTTGGTGCGGTGCCTGCTGCCCCGGGAGCGACGACGGCGGTGGAACCCGCACCTGAGATCGTGGTGGAGAAGGTTGTGGAGAAGGAGAGGTACGAGGAGTCGGGTGGGGATGAGGAGGAGGACGCAGAGTTTGCGGCTATGGCTGCGAGGATGAGGGTCAAGCAGGAGGAGAGGTTGGCCGAGGGGAAGGCCCAGGCGGCCGAAGTGGAAGCGGCTAAGGGGAAGAAGAAGGCTGCTGCTGCCGAGGCGCCGAGAAGGAAGAAGGTGCCGGTTGTTGTCGAGCCGGAGGAGGAGGAGGAGGATGCGGAATTGGAAGCAGAGGTTGAGAAGGTCGTGGCGGCGGAGGAAGAGGAGGAAGAGGTCGACCCGGTGCCTGGACGATTGAGGATCGTGGATGACGAGGAGGAGGAGGAGGAGTGAGCAGCTCGGAGAAGAAAACTGTAGTAACTCATTTTTCGCAAGCAACGGAATCGGATCCTCATACCACCATCGTCTTCCTTTAGCCCGATGCGAGAGGCGTTGCATCCAAACGTTTCCTGACTTTTCTCCCAAACCGCGAATCCCAGCGCGTGTCGAGCTCAATGAACATCCTAAGATCTGGCTACTAATCTCACTGAGGTGCACCAACGTAAAATCTAATCGTGCTCATTTGGTTCTCAACCTACAACTCTTTGTGCGATAAGGTAGAATAGGAGAAGAGCGCGCGCACGAGCGCAACGGTGGATGGGAGGTAAAAGGTAAAGAAAGGCGGGAGGGACAAGGGAAAAGAGGTCAAGAACACCAAAAGATTGTATGGACGTGATGATTTGGAATGTCAAGAAAAAACCCATGGACAAGATGCGAGGGGACAGTGTTCGGTGTGGGGGGGTTGTTGCCAGACTTGATATATACCGTTTTTGGGGGATGCTTTCGTATCGTAAGAGTAAAGAAAGGGGAGAAGAAGGGGGGAAAGAAGAGAAAAGGGATTTAAATAAAAGTAGTGTAAGGGTAAGAAGAAAGGCTAAAAGTGTCTGTTGCGCATCCAGCGCGTCCGCGTCGTCGTGTCCCTCTGCTCTGGTCCTGATCATCCCTCCTCCCAAGAACGTTCTTCTCTACCACAACTCGAAGCCCTTGACTCCCTCACAAAGCGTATGGTCCGTCAACATGTCGCGAGCGAGCAAGCTGGAAGAGAGAGGATCAACAGTCAGTCACACCACGCGGAAGACGGCGAGAGCAAGAGGAACGGACTCGATGTAGGCACTTCCGTAATCGAACTGCGAGGGAGTGGAACGACGTTAGCATCTGACTAGTCCGTTTAGTTGAAAGGCACTCGACGCACGACACCAAAGCTGACAAGCAAGACGTCGTCCAAGAACCCATGATTCAGTCCCAACCCGTCCTTCTTCGTCGGGTGATCCCACTGCAACAGCCCACACCAGCACTCATCAGCCAGAGCTTTCTTTAGTTAGAAGGAAAGAGAAACGAAAGACGCACCGAAGCCGAAACAGTGAAGATGGGGTCGGCCTGGTTCGTACCACTGTACGTGAGCGGCTTGGAGACACTAATGTACTCGTACGGCGACGTGACGTTGAGCGTGACAACTCGTCGCTCGTAAAAGAGGTACGGCTATTTCGACCATCAGCACCTTCTTTTCCCCCTCGCCCTCTAGAAAACGGAAAAGCGCACCAGCGGGTGATACTTGATATGGATGATCCCAAACAGCACCGTGTTGTGGATATCCGGCACGCACTCTCCCCTCCTACACAGCGTGACCCTCAACAACGGCGTCGCGTGGTGGAACTTGACGCGGTTCATCTCGGCTCCGACGATGTCTGAGACGCAGTTGTGGGCTGGTGGGCGGGGGACGAGGGCGCGGAGGGTGAGGCCTGGGACGTATTTGTAGATTTGTTGCGGGACGACGGAGACGTGGAAGAAGAGCTGGTGAAGGATGGAGTGGTTTATAAGAGTGTGCTGGAGGAGGAGGAAGTTGGAAAGGTACCTCGTCATTCTCGCCGACTGCGTTCGCAGAAGAAAAGGAAAGGGCGAGTCAGTCGCCGAGTTTCGTCGAATTTACATCGGGAATATAAACGCACGGAAAGGAGCCCAGTTCTTCTCAATGTTGAACTGATCCTCTCGAATAAGATCTACCAAATCGAGAAATTACAGGAAAAGCCCGTCAGCACGGAGATTCCGAGCGCCGAGCACCTGCGACCACGCGGGACGGCGAGAAGCCACACGTCCGAACGCACCGGTTTGCTCGTTGAACACGATCGGCGGGTTCCATCCTCCTCGTTTCAGAGCTTGAGCGAGTCCCGGGATCACCATTCTGAGAGTCGCGAGGAATTTTCGAAGGAAAGGAGTCAATACGCGGTTCTGGAAAAACAGGAGAAGGGGAGGAGGACGAACCGAGCGTCGATGATATAGATTGCGCGACAGATGTTTGGCGACTTGCCGGTTTGCGAGTAGATCAAGAGGGGTTGTCCGTCGTTCGTGAAAAACAGTCGAGGGTCTTCTGGACCGATGAACTATCCCCCAGTACCTCCGTTAGCCTCCCCTGCAATGCACCCCCCAAATGACGCGAAGCAGAGGAAAAAAAAGACGCACCTGGTCATACACGTGATCGTGACACCTCATGAAATCCATCTTTCTCTCTGCCGGCAACTTGAGGACCTCCAACTCGCTCTCTCGTGCCAAATACGGCAGGTTGAGATACGCCCGCTTCATCGGAAGGAGGAAGCACCTGTTTTCCAGCATCGCGAGCGCCCATCGTTAGCTCTCACGTGTCTCCCCCCCTGCTGCTTGTTCCTCCCTGCGGGATCGGGGCGATCGTGGTGACGAAACGGTGTGACTGACCCTACTACGCTCTCCCAACGTGTGTCATCGTCCTCGATGACCTCGAATCGTTCCGGACCTCGCGCGACGAGGAGATGTCTCCACCCGTCGCCGACGGTGTCCGGCAGCACCAACACTGACGGGTTGAACACGCCTCCCGCATCTGCTCATTTGCAGCATGGATCAGTCAGCACAAAAGGAACGAGATGGCCATTGTTTGAGCTCGTCTGCCGAGAGCAAGAGCGGGACGTACAAGGATCGATGAGGTTGATGAACCCGTACGGGTTGGAGAACCCCTCGAGCACCTTGGCTTTGTTGTGGCCCCGATGCAGGCCTGTACTCCTGTCGACGATGGCGCCCTCGATGCCGGAACCAGTGAGGACGGCGAGGGATCTGTTGGCGGAGAAGGCGGCGCGGGATTTGGGGGTCGGGGAGAAGAGGAGGAAGAGCGCGATCAGGGTGGACGTGAGGGCGATGAGGGCGCGTCGGCGGGGTGGGATCGGTGCGACGAGGGTGTGGAGGAGGTGGGAGATGGACGAGGGGGAGGCGAGGCGCGTGTTGCTCAGCTGCTGGCGGAGGGGTTGCGACAAGGGCAGGCGCGAGGTCACGCTAATCGGCGAGAGCGCACGAGATGGTGTCAGTACGCGGGCCCTCGTTCGTCTGTCGAGCCACGCAAAAGTCGTGCGAGAAAATATAGAGTGAGAAGTGGGAGGGCACGCACCAGTTGATGCCGTCCTTGTCCCATTTCCGCTTCCACCCTCTCGCGACGTCCTTGACGGTCTGGAGCAAGACTTCCCACTCGTTGCCCGGCGCTGGGTCCCTCCTCGCGCGCCGTGACTGGTCGTCCTCGTCGCTGTGCTTGTCGTTGTACCCGTTCAGGAGCGGGTGGCCGTTGGCGCCCTCCTCGGCGAGCAGCTCGCGCTTCTCGACCGAGACGTTCGCGCCGGGCGACGAGGCGTCGAGCTGCTGCTGTCGGCGCGACGAGAGCGGGCGGTTCGAGCGAGGCTCTGGCGGCGGCGACAGTTTGCGGTTCGTGCTGGCCATCTAGGGGGGAGGTGTGCTCCGGTGCAGCGACCGCGCAGAGAGTTTTGACTGTAGTGAGATGTGTGGTCCGGGAGGGCGGAGTGCGAGAGAGGGGAGCGCTGGCCCGCTTCGGTGGGAGGGCTGGCCTTGCGCCTCGAGCTCAGAACGATCGGCGCGCTGCGGCTCACTACCTCGCGAGGACAAAGTATGTGTAGAAGTGGGAACGGACACGCCTGAAAAGTAATGCAAAACTTGAGGCTGCCTTCGGGGTTCGTCAGAGGCATTCCCTCCAAAAGCTCTAGCTTGGTGTCTCACCCTGTACTCTCTCCGGCCTCTGCCCAGTACGCTCGCCGTTGATGCTGACCGGATTCGACTACACCATTCAAAACTAATGTCTAAAAATGCAGAAACTAGCAACAAAAAACATTGTGTGCCGAATTCTTACTCATTGCCCACGCGTAAACAAACCGTCGGAGTCTGCGCAGTCCGCACGCGCGCGCGCGGGCGAGCGGCGACAGCAGCGACGACGACCTGCGAAAGCGCTGCCCTTTCTCGTGCTCCTACCCTCAACCCACGCCTCAGAATGATGCTATACCCAGTTCTCGCACTATCAGCACTGGCGAGCCTGCCGTCGACCCAGGCTGCCTACTCGCTCACGGCCAACTTCAGCGGCTCGACTTTCGTACGCCCTCGTTCCATCGAACCATCGCTCCTGCGCCTCGTTCTCGCCGCTCGGCAACCATGCTGACCTCGTTGTTGCTCTGGATCTAGTTTGATGGATGGGACTTTTATGGAAACTACGATGTGAGTCTTTGGCTGTACGACCGCCGTCGTCGAGCTCCGCCTCGGTCAGCTCGGAGAACGAGCGAGCGCAGGAACTGGCGCAGGGACTGAGCTGACTTTGTGCCTCTGTCGCCTCGTGCAGAACCTCACGAACGGAGATGCCATCTTTGTGAACCAATCCGCCTCGTCGTCCCTCGCGTACGTCAACGACGCCGGCGTAAGTCCCATCATCCCGCCTCCCCCTCGCACCAAACAAAACAATGCGCGCCCGGGGTCGTCCACTGACCGCGCCTCCGCATTGCTGTGCGCTATGAATAGAACACGATCATCAAAGTCGACAACACGACCGTCGTTCCGTACAACATCAAGCGCGATACGGTGCGCATCACGACGAGCGACACGTACGCCGTCGGGAGCTTGTTCGTGTTCGATGCGCTGCACTTGCCTTACGGCGTGCGTTTGCTCCTTTCCAGGCTCGGAGTAGTGTCCACTGTAGCTGATCACCTCTCTTCTACTACCTACAGTGCTCAGTCTGGCCGTACGTCCTTTCTCCCGTCCCTCCATTCTCCCAAACGCTCGCGCCCGCCGCGCCGCAACGCGCACAGCCATCGATGTCAAGCCTCGCAGGAACTTGCTCGAGACTGACGAACGCGGCTTCCTTCTTGCCCCCCTTTTCTTCCTATCTCGCAACACAGTGCATTCTGGGCACAAGCACCAGACTGGCCAGCAGGTGGCGAGATTGACATCTTTGAGGGTTCGTCCTTGTTGGAGTTCTGCGAGAGAGGCCAAGGCGACGCGGCGCCAAGTATGGCTGTGCTCACGCTGTCGTTTCGTGTGGGCAGGCGTGAACCTCCAGACGGCGAACCAGATGGCCTTGCACACCGAGACGGGATGTATGGCTACCGGAACGTCCGCGACAGAGACGGGCAACCTCACTTGTTTGTCCTTTTCTTTTCTCTCTCTCTCCTTGCTTCCCCGTGGTCGCACTGACGCCAACACGTGTACTGTCTTCTCTTGCGGACATGGAATAGACGCCAACTGCTCGACCGTGGCCAACTCCAACAGTGGCTGCACCGTGGACGATGTCAGCACGGCGTCGTATGGCTCTGCTTTCGCCGAGGCTGGTGGAGGAGTCTGGGCCGCAGAGTTCGCCAACGACGGCATCTCGATTTGGTTCTTCACGGTGCGTTTGCGCTTCCTTCTCCTCCCTCCTTTTCCAGCTTGAGTACTTATTGATAATTTGGGGGTGAATACCAGCGCTCGAAAGTCCCTTCGAACCTCCTTCAGAGCAACGCGTCTGCCGTGCCAGAGACTTCGGGATGGGGAACGCCGTCGGCGTACTACCCCAACTCGGGCTGCACGATTTCCGAATTCTTCGCGCCTCAGCACTTGACGATTGATATCACTCTTGTGAGCTCCTCTTTTTTTTTTCGTGATCAGGTTTTGGGACACTTGCTGATGGAGTGACGTGGGCCTCGCCGAATCAGTGCGGTGACTGGGCCGGCAACAACGCGACGTTCCAAGAGACGTGCAGTGGGACGTGTTACACCGACTACGTGCTCAACGCTTCGACGTTCGTTCTTCCTTCCCTCCCCTTCCCTTCTCCTCTTATTCCGCCACTGACCCCTCTCAACTCCCTTCAGGTACAACACGGCCTACTTTGAGATCCAATCCGTGCGCGTGTACTTCGACGCCGGCAAGTCCGACAACCTCACTACTACTTCTACGGCCACTACTTCGGCTGGGGGGTCGAGTTCCACTGGGACGACATCTTCGGGAGCCGCGAGAGGGGTTGCTGGTGGTGCCGTGGGAGGAGTGGCGGCGTTGCTCGTTGGTGGGGTCGTGAGCTTGTTGGTCTGAGCGGGAGGGGTTCGAAAGGGGGGGTTAATGAGAGAAAGGGGAGGGGAAGGAATCTTCAGAGGTAAGAGGTTAAGTGAGTCTGTGGGGACGGTGACGTGACGTGGACAAGCAGACTAGCGGACGGGGAAAGGGAGAAGGGGCATCCCGAGGTTTGCATCCGAGAATAGACACTTATCGGAGGGGAACATTCAAAAGTGCAGAGCGGTTTTATGTTATTCCAATGGACAGTCGATTTACTTTCCTCATCCTCTCTCTCTCTCGTGTTCCCTTTCCTTAGTGGACACGTAAAACCCTGGAAAGGGCGGAGCATTCGAAAAGGATGACGAGCGGCGCACCTCGGCCCGCTCAGCAAAGCATTCAGACTTGGGAAAAAAGGGGGGGGGGGGGCAATTGCATCGGAACAGTAAACCGTCCTGGGCTCACCTAAAGAGCCCGCCAACGATGGAGGTCCAGCCCGCTCTCTCTCGAGACGAGGCCAGGGGCGTAGAGTGAGAGGTTTGGAGAAAGAGAGGACGTGGACTGGCTGCCTTTTAGAGAGCAGAGAGAAAAGGATGCTATAGAACAGTTGTCCATAATGGGTAGGTCTATGAAACTGTTTGTTGTTCTATGGTGCCTTTTGCAGAGAGGGACGACAACAAGTGCTGAGACCTGCCAGGCCGACGGGGTCTCAAAACTCTATAAACGGACGCGCATTTGGGGAAAGGGAAAAGTAGCGGTGAGACCCTGGGGGAGGGACCTGAGAGTCTAGAGAGATAAAGGGAATGCCGGTGGAGAAGAGTGACGAACAAGTGACGTGCGCGAAGGGTGCTGCTGGGTCTGGCTGGGATCGTCGCAGCGAAAGCGAAGAGAGCGAACCGGAGAAAGAGGCACACGCGAGCTCAGTTCCAACTGCATACATATGGCAGAGAGCAAAACGTTCTCGAGCAAGATGTTCGCCCTCGAAACGGCAAGGCCAGTCCCCGCGTGGGATCCGAGGTTCCCTATTCCGACGGGGCGTGCCTGACGTCGCATGTCTCTTTCCGGCGCGAGTCGCGATCACGTTCCCGGACCCTCTGGTCTGCGTCGGGGTCTGCTTGGAGCGAGAGCTAGGCTGTTGTTGTCGGGGGTCATTATAGGAAATAGAAAAAAGAGTGCATGGTGGTGCCTTGAAGGGCCGAGAGGGCGTCCGGGCGAAGCCTGAGCGAGAAGGGAGGCGGAGGGGCCCTGGGGAGGCTCGCCTCTCGCTTCCGGCCATCTCGTCTCTGTGGATGTTCCAGGACTGGCAGGCAGGATCACCGCCTCCGCTTCCCTTTGAACCCGCCCGTCAGCCTCCTTCGTCCCTTCTCTTCCTTCTACCAGTTTGTGCCACCAGCCATCCAACGAACGAGCGTTCCCTGAGCTCTAGGAGTTTGCATCTGCCCAACGCCCGTCTGGCCTCGCTTCGTTCAACACTCTCGGTTCGATCACCTTTTTCCTGCTCTGGAGTGCGCCCGCCAACGGACCGTACCGCCAGCCGCCCAGTTGCTTGTTCCCAAACGGTGTGTGTTTTCCTGTTCTCTGTGTGTGTTTGTGCGACAGCATTCCTGACCCAGTCTTGTTCGTTAGCCTCCTCTCGCCTCTCGTCTCCGCCGCCGCTTCCTCCTCTCCCGTCCGTCCACTCCCCTCTCCCAAAGGTACGTCCGCCGTTCCAATGTCCGGACAATCTCGTTACAGAAAGAAGCCGAACAGGAGGGAGCTAACGGTGCGACTTCTCTTCTGCTCCCCGTGCTCTGTACTGCAGGAATGAGTTCCGACCAGGCGCGCAAGCTGAGCGAGACGTTTGACCAGTTCGACTCGATGCTCTCGCACGAAGTCTCGCGCATCAACGCCCTCACAGAGGAGAACGCCCACCTCCGGGAGCTCCTCGTCGCCCGCTCGTCCGACTCGCCCAACCCGCGCTCGAGCGCGACCTTCGCCTCGACGTCGTCGGCGCCTTCCCCCTCGCCCGACACCGCCACCCTCCTCGCCGAGCTCAAGGCCGCCCGTCACGCCCAGGAGGAGATGGCGAGGGAGCTCAAGGCACTCAAGGACGGCCACGGCGCGACCCACGACGCCGACGACCACTCGAGCGAGCTCTTCCTCCTCCGCTCGTCCCTCGCCACTCTCGCGTCCGAGCTCGAGGCCGAGAAGAACCGCGTCCGGCTCGCCGACGAGCGCAGGCGCCAGGAGGAGGAGAAGGTCTCGACGCTGAGGTCCAAGGTCGAGGAGTCGAGGCGCGCGCTGATGCGCATCCAGGGCGAGTCGACGAGGAAGCAGTCGGTCGACCTCGGCGGCCTCCAGCCACGCCGCCAGTCGATGGGCTTGCTCGACTCGCAGCCCCGCCGTCGCTCCTCCCTCGGCCTCTCCCAGGCCGCCGGAGGACTCGGCTTCTTCGTCGACTCGGCCGGCATCGCGTCGTCGTCGTCCAAGGTCTCGCCGCTCGGCCGCAACCTCGCGCACCGACGTGGCTCGGCGAGCATCCACAGCATCTCGCCCGACAACCGCGACGAGGACGACCGTCTCGCCCGCCTCCGCGACCTTCGTCTCGGCCTCACGACGACCAAGATCGCCTCCCGTCGCGGCTCGTTGGCCCAGGGCGAGGCGCTCGGCGAGTTCGACTACGAGCCCGAGAAGCGCCGCATCCCGAGCTTCTCGTTCCCGTCTGGCAGCCAGCGCTCGCACTCTATTTCAGAGGAGAGCGACGACTCGATCGGCAGTCGACCACCCTCGGCACCACTCCGCTTCGCAGGGAGGAAGCAGTCGATGGCCGTGTTTGACGACTTTTCGAGCCGGCGCTCGTCGACCGACTCGGCGAGCGGGTACTACTCCTCCCCCGGCGGCCTCGCCGCGCCGTTCCAGGTCCGAAGCCTCTCGACTGGCCCGAGTTCGCCCACGACCGCCGAGCTGATGAACCAGCTGCAAGGGCTGAGGATCCAGCTCGCCGAGTCGGAGGAGGGTCGCCGCGCGAGCGAGCACTGCCTCCGCGTCCTCAAGGAGTACATCGCCACCTCGCCCGCCGACGGCCTCTCGCTCCCTCCCCTCCCCACCGACTCGGAGACCGACTCGCCCAGCGGCTCGTCCTCGAAACGCAGCGCCTCCGTCTCGTCCCGCTGGTCCATCCCCCTCCTCAACATCGGTGCCGGCTCCCGCCGCGAGAGCGCCTCCGCCTCGCCCAACCTCACCGCCTTTACCCCTCGTCGCGCT